>AFRA01001259.1:0-11858 GCA_000223055.1 Claviceps fusiformis PRL 1980
ATAGGTTTTAGGCTTAAGCTAATTAGTAATAGTCTTAACTTATTTTAGGTCTATTTAAACTCCTTCTTTAGTAAAAATAAATCCTAAAAATTTAACTAATTACTAATAAAATTTACATTTACTTAGATATATAAATAAATCTATAGTTTTAAGTTAATCTAAAACTTACTTTAAATGCTTTATATATTCTTTATAGGTCTTTAAGAAGACTAGAATATTATCTAAATAGATAATATATATAGTATTATTAAGACCTTAAAGAGCTTAATTAATATAATATTAGAAAGTAGTAGGTGTGTTAGTTAATTTAAAAGGCATAACTAAATATTTATAATATCTATAATAGGTATAAAAAGCAATCTTCTATTTATCTCTCTAAGCAATTTAGATATAATAATATACTTCTTTAATATTAAGTTTTAAAAACTATTTAGTACCTAAAATATAGTTTAGAATTTTAGAAATAAGTAGTAATGGATAATAATTTTTAATAGTAATGTTATTTAATCTATAATAATTTATATATAATTATAATAAACTATTCTTTTTTAGTATAAATAGAATTAGTGCGTTAGTAGGACTTTTAAAAGCTTAAATACATTTAAGTTCTAAATTTTTATCTAAATAAGCTTATAATGCTTTAAGTTTAGCTAGGGATAATAAATAAATAGGCCTATATAATAGAAATTTTCTAGGTTTAAGATTAATAGTATGATTAGTATTCTAATAAATAGGTAGATTTTTTACTAATTCTATTTAGAATACCTATATATAATCTTATAGTTCTTTAGGAATTATAAATAAGGTCTAAATCTTATTATTTTCTAGTTTAAATAGTAAAGGTTCTTAGTTTACAACTAATATATATATATATAGTAACTAAATAACCTCTCTATAAAAACATTTAGTATTTAATAATCTTAATTTATTAGGATTTAAGTTAAACCACTATATATATATAATTAAATAAAGGAATATATCTAAATCCTCTAATATAGGCATTCTTAGTAAAACTATATTTTCTTAAGATTCTATTCCTATATAATACTAAGTAATAGTTTGCTACGTTCTATATAAATTAACTAAGCATAAAGGTAAAGCCTATATATTAAAACTAGGAATAGGTTAACTATTTATAGTTATAATAGAAATAGAAGTTCCTTAAATCCTCTTTAACCCCTATTTCTTTGCTAATATAAAGCTAATTATATTAGCTTTAGTATAGGTGTCTAGATTTATATATATTATTTTTAATTTTCTACTTAATAGAGTAGCAGTTATCTTAAAATATAGTAACACCCTTAGAGAGTTATTAGTTAAGCATTAAGTGTTATACTTAACCTCTCCCCTTTTCCGTAATTAGTTTTCTTCTTTAATTTTTCTTTCTTTACTCTAGTATTAGTAACTTTAGTAGAATTAGATTTTTTAGGATATTAGGGTTTAATATATCCTTCTTTACTATACTTATAATAAGTAACTTTTTAGTTATTATTTTAGTTAAATTTCTAGTTATTTTTAAAGAAAGAATTTTAAGAAATAGTAGCTCTTTTTAGGTCCTATTTCTTTTTAAAATAGCTAGTTTAAGGTTTCTTTAAATTAGGATTTCCTAAAAGTATAGACTTAGCTTCCCTTTTTTACTAATTTCTAAATTTAAGGGCTTTCTAATATTAGGTAGCTAATTCTATAACTTCCTTTTAAGTCTTTAGAATTTCTAGAGCAAGTATTTAAATATAATAATAAAGAGATTCCTTTAATTTTATAAAAAATTATAAAGCCCTTTATTATTTATTTTCCCTAGGGAAATACTTCTTAAAGGAGTTAAGATAAATATAAAAATCTCTTAGAGATTATCCTTCTCTCTACTTTATAAATTTTAGTTATTATGCTAATCTAACCTCTTTATTTCTAGAATCCTTAATTAAGGTTAGGGTCTATTTTAGAAATCCTTCCTAATTATTCTTTTAGGCTTTCTTTTAATCTAGATCTTTTTCTATAAATTAGTCTTAATATAAATAACAATTAAGCTTTATATAGTTATAAGCAAGAATAATCTTTTAATAATCTTATTAATATTATTTTAGTATGCTATTAATAGCTTAATATAAATTATTAATCTAATCTTCCCTCTTTTATAGGGTAGTATTTAGTTCTAGTTTAATAATATTACTAACTTATACCTCTTTATTACTATTAAAGTAGGAATTATTTAATAAATAATAAATATAGTAGGAATAAAGTTTAGTTCCTAATTAATTTAGTAAAGTATCTTTTAATTCCTACTTATAAATACATAAATATTAGATTTCCTTTAGCTATTAAATTTATTATTAAATTACTTATTCTTTAGATATAGTTTTTATTTTAGTGTATTCCTTAGTTAGACCTTATTCCTAAGATAAGGATTCTCCTTAACTATAGGTTTATATTTAAGATATTCTAACTATATTAACTTCCTAGGTAATTGCTTAATAAAAGTCTTAGAATATTATACTAATTATAAAGAGTATTAGGGGCGATTAGGTAGGAAGAATATAACCTAAATCCTCTTTAAACTTCTTATAGAATTAGTATTATTACTAAACTAAGACTTACTTCCTTTTTCCTTCTTTATTTAAAGCAATTCCCTATTAAATCCTAGGGAAATATCCTTTAATTCAGAATACCTATTTTTCTATAATACGCTACTAATATGTAGATATCTAATTTATTCCAATAACCACTTGTCTCTGATTAGAAAGGGAATCGTAATAGGGGTGTATGTGATATTTAGACCTGAAATTCCACACATGCCGAATTGGGCATAACACTAAAACCCTTATAAGTATACTACCTAAGCAGGAAGGATTTTAAGAAGTTCTATAAAATCTTTAATAAAAAGCATAAAGCTAGTAAGGTATTCTACCTTAGGGTAAAAGAAAAGGCACTATACCTATACCTAGGTTTCCTTGTATAGCGCAATACTAGAAAAG
Organism: Claviceps fusiformis PRL 1980; assembly: GCA_000223055.1. Lineage (NCBI taxonomy): Eukaryota > Fungi > Ascomycota > Sordariomycetes > Hypocreales > Clavicipitaceae > Claviceps > Claviceps fusiformis. Next base: position 2,970 of record AFRA01001259.1, read on the forward strand.
AATGTAAAGGAAGAGCAGTGATTAATATAAAACCTATAAATAGTATTACTATTCTAAATGTATACCCTTTGCCTAACTAAGGGGATATTATAAAGGATATCTATGGAAAGTATTAGATATCCCTCCTAGATGCCTTTAGTTTCTTTAACTAGCTTCTAATATAGCGTAAGCACTGTAATAGAATAGTAATTATCTCTAAGAGAGGAATTAAGGTATTCTATATTATAATATAAGGATATAAGAATTCCCTAGTGTATGCTTAGCGCTTTATAGATAAGTAATTCTATAAGTACTAAGCCTTTATATAAGTATATATTAATAATATTATAATTTTCTTTAATACCCTTAAGGAGCACCTAGCCTACCTTAAGATTATATTTAAAATCCTTAAGAAGTGCTGCCTATATATAGTAGCTAAGAAGTTATTTATTAGCTATCTATTAATTTAGCTCTTAGGTTTTATTATAAATATAGAGGGTATTACTAACACTAGTAACTATATTAAAGCATTTAAGAACCTCTAAATGCCTACTACGCTCTTAAGTCTTAAAACCTTTATTAGAATAGCTAGTTTTCTTTATATAAGGGTCCCTTAGTTTAATTTATATATTAAACCCCTATAGAATAGAAAGACTAAAATACTTTAAAACCTTTATAAGAAAAATAAACTCCCTATTAAGTTATTTAAGTAGGTATAGAAATACATAGCCTAGTAGGTAAGTTTTACGCCCTTAAAGTAGGAAATTATATCTTTTAAAGCAATTTAGAAACTCTTATATACTAAGATTCTACTTTAGTATTATAACCCTAAGAGGCCTCTTTTTTTTAAGGTTAATATATATAAGGAGGGTTTTAGCTTATATACTTTCTAATTAGCAGTTAATTAGGATAGTACTAATATTCCTAGAAAGGATATTAGTAGTAATAAACTATACCCTATCTTATTTCTCTCCTAGCTAACCTTAGCTATTAAGAAGAGATATAGCTTAATAAAGGCAGAGGTAGTTATAATTATATAGGGGATAAGGAAACTAAGGAAAATAGCCTAATTTAATGCATTAGCTATAAATATTATTACTAATCACTCACTAGTAAAGGGAATTATTAAGCATACCTCTCTTATAATAATAGATCTTAATAAAGCTAACCTTAAGCTTACTAAAGTTATAAATTATCTCTTATAATTTAAAATCTATATTATCTATATCCTTAGCACTTTAAATATAGTACCTAACGCCCTCTCTTATTTGCTAGTTAATATTAGCTATAGGGAGGTAGCTAACTATAGTGGCTGTAATAAACTTAATACTTATATATACTTTAGAGAGGAATCTATAGCCTCTGTTATTATAGATAAGGATCTAAAGAATTCTATTATCATAGAGTATTAATATAATATAAAGTATAGCTAGATTATTAAGGGTATTACTATATATAGGGAGAGGCAATGCTAAGCTAATTAGAACTAACTACAAATTCCCTTATATAGCTAGGACCTTTAAGACAATAGGCTCCTTTATTACTATAATTTAAAAGGATTACGCTAACTCTATATCCCTTAAAACTATATAAAAGCCCTCCTTTAGTTAACTTATAATAACACTTACTATTTTAGAGTAGGGAGGATAGCTAAAGAGCTTTCTATAGTCTACTTCCTATATATAAGCAGCTAGATATACACCTATATAGCGCACTATAATATCTATAGAGAAAATGTAGTCCTTTAATCTTAAGCCCTAAGGGAAATAAAACCCCTTTAAATAAAGCCTATACCTTTTTATAGTATTTTATTAAATTTTATTATAAATATACTAAAAGTTAGCTTAAAAAATATAATATAGGCAGTGAAAGGATTCACTACCTATAACTTACTTTACTTAGTTAATTACCTCTTTAGTAAGAAAATAATTCTTATCCCTAGCTATAAGGAGTATTTAGTAGAAATCTAAGCTAAACTTCTACTAAAGGGACTTTACCTTACTAACTAAGGACTACTATAAGAAATTATTAGTAATAGGGACTTTAAGTTTATCTTTAACCTTTAAACTATACTCTTTTATAAGCTAGGAGTGAAATTCCTTATAGTAGCAGTGTATTACCTATAAACTAATAGGGTAGCTAAGTGTAAAAATTAGACTATAATTATTATAGTGTAATATTACATTATAACTAACCTAGATATCCCCTAGCCCTTAATACTTCTAGTACTCTAACACTACCTTAATAATATAGCTATAGCTTTAATTAACTAATTACTTAATAAACTTATACTTAGTTATAAGCTACTTATAATAGTAGACCTTCTTTTAGATCTAAATAAATCTATTATAAACCCTAAAGACGCTAACTTATTAGTGCTTTAGAAGTTATACTAAAGGGAAGCTAAGTATACTATTATAATAGTAGCTACACTTATAAAAATTAAATATAACTCTTAGTATAATTTAGTGGATATTAATATAGGGGATATAGTATACCTTAGGCTATACTTAGGATATAAGCTTCTAGATAAGCCTAAGAAGAAATAGTCTTTTTAGTATACTAAACTATATAGGGTTTTAAAGTAAATCTCTCCTCTCTCTTTTTACCTTAATTTCCTACTAACTTTAAAGGTTTATTTAATAGTTTCTATAGCTTATATTTAAAAACTATAGTAAAGTAAAAACCCTTTTAAAAGAGTTAAGCCTATACTACTACTAATAAACTTAACTAAATTAGAAGAAGTAAACTACTAGGAAATTAAAAGAATTTAGAAATATTATATATAATTTTTTTAAAAGAAGGGTAGGAAGCCTTATATTAATTTCTTAATCCACTAGAAGGGATACTCTACTAAAGATAATTAGTGGATTTCTAAGGAAGATATATATATTAACACTGCTAAAATAGTTAATAAGTACCTTACTATAAATACTATTAATTAGGATAAGGAATACTATAAGAAAGGTTTTATAGTGCCTTCTAATTAATAAATATTCTAAGTTATACTGGCTTAGTATTTAATTTTATAAATATATATAGGGAATTCCCTACTAGTAGAAAATATTAATTATTTCCTAACTCCTAGCACACTATAAGAGCTTACCTTAAGCTTACTTTTATAAAAGGTTTATTAAAGTATATAAAATCCTTTACTTCCTATACTTATTTACCTTCTTTCTTTACCTTCTTTTTTTTACTCCCTTATTCTTTTTTTTCCTTAAAGATTTATATACTACTACCTTCTTTCCTTATATTAGTTAGCTAGGTTAATTTATAGCTTTTATTAGCTTATATAGACGCACTGCTTAAACCTTAAACCTCCCTAAGCCTTTCTATAGTATATTAAATCTACTAGCTAAAGGTTATTAGCGCTAGTTTTACTAATTGCTATACTAAACCCTAGTAGAAGTTAAGCTAGGAAAAGTATTAGTAAAATATATATAATAAACTCCTATGTTTTTCCTTATTCTTATATATCTAAGCCCTTATTAGGCCCTATTCTTACTAATAGCTTCCTATAAGCCTTTTAAAGAAATTAGCCTTTAAACTTAAGAATAGTATAGATTCCTATAATATTAACCTAGCTAACCCGCTAGGACTTATATTTAACCCCTATCTTTAGGAAACTAGTATCTTAACTAGCTAGCTAGGAGATGCTTACACTACCTAAGATAGTAAGTTCTATAATAAATATAGTAATAATATAAGTATACCCTATATTACTCTTTAGATTACTATAGTTAATTATAATAAAAATAAGGATATTTCTAATATAAATAATATAGATAACTAGGGGATAGGTAATGCTAAGGGTATTAAAGCTTAAGCCCTAGTAAGCTAATCTTTAATAAATATAACTAGTAAACTATTAACCACTACTAAGGATATAGTAAGGTATATTGCTAACACTTTAATACACTAGTATCTCTATTAGTTTAAAAGGGCTAATAGTAAAGTATATAAACCCTATAATAAATTAAATAATATTAACTTTATAGCTATAATTAATATAAAGAAGGATTATATAAAGTAGCAATATACTAATAAGTAGGGACCTAAGAAAAAGAATTAGGCCCTTAAAGACACGCTTTATATTTATAGTATAGAATTCGCTAGGGCTAAAGCTAGAATTAGCTAGGATAGATTTAGCGTTAAGAAAGATAATCCTCTTTATAAGCTATACTTAAAAGTAGTAGCTTACTATATTAATATTTTTAAAGGACTTAACACTTAAAGCAGTAAAGCTATAGTAGCTACTATAAAGGGTAATAAAGCTTAAGCTAAAGGTAAATTAGAACTTCTAGTAATTTACACTGCTTATAACTCTCTTTAAATAGCTATTTTTATTTAAAAGGATAAGGGTAGCTATAAAAACTATTACTAAACCTCCTAGCTCCTAGCTAAGGCTATTATTATTGCTAAACGTATAAGCAATGCCTTTAGCTACCTAAACAGGACCCTTAGCGGCTTTTTAGCAATAATTAGTAAGTCCTACCTTATAGAGATCCTTAAGCTAAGCGCTTATAAGGCTACTATTATAGCTAAGTAGTTATTAAGCATATAGAATAAAGTCCTTATATATATTATAGTATTAGAGATAGCTATAGAAGCCCTTAAGTCTACTATAATAAACTATAGTAAACTATTTAAAACACACTATAATAGTATTAAAGGCCTTATAGATATCTATAATATTATAAAGACTAAGACCCTAGGGATAGTTAATACTAGAATTAAGGAGGCTACTAAATCTATACCTATAGTAAAGGCTATAAAGAATATAGAATCCCGCCTTATTACATTAGAGAAATATAAATCTACTATAGCTGCCTTAATCTTTGCTATTAAAACCTTTATTAAGTTACTTTAAACTAAAGTAAAAGCTATTAAGGCTAAGATATAAACTATTAAGACCTTAGCAGCGCCCCTTATAGGCACCCCTAGGTTATTCGCTATAATATATTCTAATAAGCGCAATAGGGTTAACACCCTAACTCCTTAGTTAAGGTATTCTATATATAGTAGGTGCTAGCTAGCTAATGTAAGTAGTTTAATAACTACGCTATAAAAGGGGGATTCTAGTAATCTATTTAGTAGGATATTCTAGTATTTCTATTATTTCTTATACTATTATTTTAGTAGTATTTTACTATAGGAATTTTAGTAGTTATATAAGTATAAGTAATTTTAGAAATTCTATATTACTTTCTACCTTAAGGGGCTAGAGTTAGTAGGAAATATAATAGTTTAGTAAAATAGTTTTAATTTTATAACTTTTATAGTTAGGAATGTAGAATCCCTATAGGATCCTACCTATAATTAGTTAATATTAGGGCGAATAAAATATATAGGTACTTTTAACTTTAAGCTATAAAAACCGCGTTTTTATTATATAGGAAACATTACTAATACTAGCGCCTGCCTTAGATTATAGAATACTATAATATCCTAGTTCTTTATTTGCTTAGCTAGAGCTATAGCTTAGATGCCTAGGCATACTATTAAGGATAAAAACCTTACCTTACTATAATCCCCTTATAACCCCTTTTTAATTAATAATGTTATTGCTTTTTTATTATAGGCTACTCCTACCCTTTTCTTTATTATTATTATTAGTATTTCTTTTATACTTAGCTATACCCTTTATTATCCCCTTAGTAGCTACTTTTCTATATAAAACCTTTATTTCCCTATATAGCTATATAGAGTTTCCTTAGTTTTAATATAGAAACTATTATAACTAGCTATATAATACTAACTTTACCTTAGGAGACTCTCTTAACTAGAAAGGAGATTAACTAAGATTATAAGGAGATGCTTAACCTTTTTGCTAAACTAGGTAATTGTTAAAAATAACAGGGTTATTTATAGGGGATTCCTCACTATTAGTGCTATAATTATAGCGCTAATAGAAGCACTTTATAGGGGGCTTTGTAAGCCAGTGCAAGCCGGCAAGCGTGCGCGCGCGCGGGCGGCACAACCACGGAATTCCGACCAAAGGTCACGTGTGTGGGCTCGCAGCTGCAGGGTCCCCATAAATCCTCACTTTTCGACCTTTTTTGCCTATTCTGACAGCTACGCAGTTAGACTAACAGCTACAAGGTGGGCCTAGTCTTTAGGTTAGATTTGTAAGGCAACTAGCAAAGATATAGAGGAACGGATTAAAGAATATAACTAAGCCAGCTAATAGCTACTTAGTTAGGGAAGGTAGCTACCCTATAATGTATATTTTTACTGTTTTTCTTAATAAGGAGGAATTTATAAAAAGTCTTAGGACTAGATTCTTTATCGCTAAATTCTAGGCTTTCTTTCTATATAAATATCTAAAAATCGGTTTTTTAGTGTTATATATTAATTTTCACTAAGTTAACTAATTGCAAGCATATTAGCAGCCAATTTGTATAGCTATAAGTCTATTTTTTTATTTTCCTATATAAATGAATTTTATAGAAAATAGAAAGTAGCCTATAAAGCCCAGCTAGCGACTAGGATCTACTAATAAGGTCAGTGGGTATATAAGGGAAGGAAGTGAAAAACCCCCTCACAGCCGCCGACCGTACAGACCGTTAGAATCACTCTTACCAGCTGCGCACACCTATAAAGTTAGATATTAGATATAATTTATTGGATACTATTATTGCAAATTCTTTAGTGAATTAAATAGTGCTAAAAGCAACGTAAAAGCTTCCATTTTACGTGAGATATAGTGGACTATAGCTTGCTGCAGTGCTCTGCTCTGCAGAGCAGTGGATCTGTACGTGCACGCTCACTAAGCCCACTACCTTAGTAAGCTGTGCTCTATAGTACCTACCTCTATTATTTCTAATAGGTTATAAGCCTGGAAGAGAACTTTTAGTATCTAGAAAATTTACTAAATTTTTCTATAATAAAGGAAAATATCACTATATTTATAGAGAGTGTAGAAGCTACTTATTCCTTCTATAAAAAGAATAAATTTGCTAAAAAGAAGTTTTCCCTTCTATAAAATAGGAAAGAATATAGTATAGAAGAATTCCTACTTCTATAAAAATTTAGAATTAGCGAAAAAGAGGGATATTTTACCCTATAAGAATTTCTTATAAATAAAATAAAAATCATAGAAGACTTCACTTCTATAAAAAGGAAGATAGAGAAGATTCCTACTTCTATAATAAAAAAAGGGGGGAAGATATAGTAAATCTACTATAATTTTAAGAAGACTACCTTCTATAAAAGAGCATATAGAAGATTTCCTACTTCTATAAAAATAAAAAAAAGGGGGAATATTTTCTAAAAATAAAAATAGAAAATATAGAAGTCTTTCCTTCTATAAAACAGAAAGATATAGAAGCTTTTCCCTTCTATTAAAAATAAAAGGAAATGATAGAAAAATTCCTATTTTCTATAAGAAAAGACCTTATAAGCTTGTACCTTTTAAGGCAGTGTGTGTAAGATTTTTTTTTCTACAATAGATGCTAGGGATCTAGGTCATAATGACTTAGGGGTCCCTACCCCAGAGCAGTCATGGGCAGAGCATGTAAATTAACAGATTTTGCAGCAAAATAATAATATTTCTAATATTTTAGAAAAATTAGAAATTTTAGCAGCTACTATTACCTCTACCCCAGCTATAGCTTCAGAACCTATAGCTAAGCCAGTACAAGAAAAAACTCAGGAAAGCCCTAAAAATTCTAATATTCTAAATTCTTTTAATAATTCTATTATTAAAGAATTTAATAAAAGAGTTTATAGCTTTCTAGAGGGGGCTAGGCTAAAGGGGCCAGAAAATTTTAACCAGTGGAAGCAGGCCCTAAATATCCAATTTAGGGCACTAGGAATGCCTAATTTCTTAGAAAATCCTAGTATTGCTAAGAACCTTAGCGATCCTAACTAAGCTATAATTCTTATGCTTTTAAGAGATAGCTGCACTAAAGGCCCCCAAAATGCTATAATTTGGCAAAAAGACCCCTCAGAGGCATATAGTGTTTTAATCCGCCAGTATTCTTAGAGTGCTGAAATACAACGGGGTACCCTATACCATTAATTTCATAGCCTAAATTTTCAAGGCTTTGAGGGTTCCTTAGAGTCCTTTAATGCTTTATTTAATAACCTACTAGCTAGGCTAAATTTAGTAAGTGTTTTTATAGAGCCTATAGATTAAGTAAATCAGTATCTACAGGCACTAAAATCCACCTTTCCCTACTAGGCAGAAAGGTAAAGATTTTTTATAAGAATTTCTAGGGCTTTAGGGAACCCTATAGGGGCACTAAATTTGCAATTTCTAATAGCAGACTTGCTTAAAGAGCAAAGAGATAAGAGCTCTTTAGTGGCTAAAGCTCTAAATTATAGAGCTATAGCCTAGAAATCCACACATAGAGGCACTAAAGAAAATAAGTCCTCTAAAAACCCTTTTAATAAAGAAGAAGAGAATTCCTCTAAAGAAAATAAGAAGAATTCTAAGCCTAATTCTTATAAGAAAAAGGGCAAAAAAGGGTAAAAATCCTCTAAAAAGGCTGAGGATAATAAAGATAAAGGTTAGGAAGGAACCTTTATGCTAGGAAATTTTAACCTTTCATTAGGAGCCCTAAAGCCCTATAAAAGACCTAGTAGCCCTAGTGCTAGCAGTAATTCTAGTGAAAATTCTAGTTCTTCTTTTTCTAGTAATCCTAGTATTAAAGAAAAAAAGGCTTTTTTTAATGCCTTTAACTTTAACTATAAAGAAGATATAAAGAACTCCCTTCTTTATGATACAGGCTCAACAGTGCACTTAGTTAATTCTAAAGAGCACTTTATAAGCTATACTGCTTATAAAAAGGGCGAGGCAAGCTCTATAACCACTAGTGGGGGTCCTATCTATCCTAAGGGATATGGCAAGGCTAAATTTCTAGTGTTATGCCAGCAAAACCCTGATAAATACAGGCCTTTAAT
>AFRA01001260.1:0-11846 GCA_000223055.1 Claviceps fusiformis PRL 1980
ATTTATTATATTAACTTTATTAATAATAATAATTAAAAAAAACTATATTATAATATTATATAGCTTTTATATTATTATTTTTATAAAAATTCTAGCTATTAGCTATAATTATAATTTAAAGAATATAATTCTTTTTTTAGTTTTATATATAATATATAAAAAAGCCTTTAATAATAATATTAAATATTTATTAATTTAATATTACTTTTAATTTAAAATTAATATTAATTTATATTATATTATTAGTATAAAGCTTTATTATATTTTAAAATATAATAATAATATTACTACTTTACAGGTATTATATTATTATAATAATATTAATACTTATAGCTTAATTAATAATTATAATAGTTTTTTTAAGTTAGTAATTCTATATAGCTTTAGTAACTATATTACTTTTAATAATAGTTTTATAATAAACTTAAGGTAGTATTACTACTATAGTAAATTTATATTTATTAAATAAGTAATTAAATAACTCTTTTAGTAATAATACTAGCTAAGCTTAAAGCTATAATATTTCTTAATATTAATAGCTTCTTTTATTACTTATTTAGCTATTCTTTTTAAATTTTAAATTATAATAATTTTAATAAATAATAATAAAGTTAGTAATATTAATATATCAATAAGGGTTTAAAGTAAAAAAAGGCTATATTAAGTATATATTCAAGCTATATTATTAATATAAAAAATAATATTCTATATACTCTTTAATACTATAATTAGTATAAACTTAGTTATTTTATTATATTTAACTATTAAGTAATTTAATACTTATTTATATATAACTAATAGTATAAAGGTAACTTAAAGTACTATTAATATAAAGCTACTTTAACTTATATAAAGGTAGTAATAATTTTTTATAAAGCTATAAGTTTTATTATTAATATTTATTAATATTATATTATTTAATATATATATGCTTTAGTATTAATATATTATTAAAAATAAAGTAAAATAAATATAGTAAATCTTTTTCTATACTTTTTAATAGGTTTAGAGTTAGTTCTGCGTTGCTATTATAGTGTAGGTAAATTCACAAAACGTTTTGTCATGTAATACATATAACTAAATAAGATAAAGTATAAAAATAAAAAGAAATGAGGGAAAATAGAAAAATAAATAAATAAAAATAGAAAGAAAAATGAATTATTAATTAGTATATTTTATATTAATAAAGCTTTTCTTAAATAGAATATTTAAACCTATATTAAAAGTAATATTAAAAATATATTAAACCTGAAGAATAAAATTATTCTTTTTAATAATTATAGGGCTTAATACTTTATCAATTTCTTTATTTGCTTTATTAAAACCTATTATAATTCTAATACTTGATATAAAACTTGTACTTATTTTAAAAAAATAAATCACTTTAGTAGTATATTTATAAAATATTACTCATTTTAAAGTAATATATACTATAAAGCTTTTTATAAAAGTATTAAAAGCACTTATAATTTTATTACCTATATTAATATACTAACTAATAAAATAAAAAATGAATTCTATATTAATAAAACTTAAAAAGAAAAGTCATATAGCTTAGCTTTTAATAAAATAAAATAAAATCTTAACTTAAGTATAATATAGCTCTATAGTAATATAAGCTTAACTATATTCTAAAGAGTAGCTAAAGCTATAGTAACAAGTTTTAATATTTATATATTTAATAAAGTATTTAATTACTATAAATTAATAGTCTTTAAAAGAATCCTTATTATTCTTATAATATAATATAAGTTAATAAAGAATATTTACTTTATAATAAAGTATTCAAGCTAAGTTATAAATCTTAATAACCCTAGTTATAATAAAGATATTAATAAGGAGTTTAAGGACTCTAAAGCACTTAGTGTAGTCCCTAATAAAACTAATAATAAAGAAGTAGATTCCGCTAAAGGCTATATATTTATTGATAACAATAATAAATAAAATAATATATTTACTAATAATAATAATAAATAGGATTTTAAAGTATTTAGTATACTCCTTAATAAACTTAATAATAAAAAGGAGGATTTCTTTAAAAATAATATATTTACTAATAATAATAATAAATAGTAAGGCTAAGGACTATATAAAATATATAGTATACTATAGCTTAGGGGTAGATTATCTTTAAAGTCTTTTTATAAATATTTATTTAGTTTATAGTATATATAATAGTTTGCTTATTTTTTATATTACTTCTTATTTATATATATAGCTTCTATAGGTTAGTCTATAACCTAGCTAAATATAAATTTCTATAATATTATTTTTCTTTCTTTTTAATTTCTTAGCTTATATATAAATTATTATAAACTTACTTTCTTTTCTTTTCTTTCTTATTTATATAGCTTAGAATAGCTATATTTTCTTTTATAAAGGAAGGACCTATTATAGTCTGTTCCTAGAGGTAAAACCTACCTTATAAAAGAAGGGTTTTACTATATCTAGCTAGAGAAAAATAACTTTAACTATATATACACTTAACCACCTACCTATAACTTAAGTATTCCTTCTCTTTATAACTTTATAATATACTATACCCATTGTGTGAGTACCCCTAATTTACGTGCAACATCCAGCACGTAACAATATATAGTATTTCTAAAAAGTAGCTTATTATGAAATAAAGAGTTATATAAAGTTTTATAATACTCCTTACTAACTAAGTACTCCTTAAGCTAAGAGGTTTTAGAATAAAGGGCATTAAGAGTTACTATATAGGCTAGCTATACTTATATATTTATTATTTTAAGAAATACTATAAAGTATTATATATTTAACATTAGAAGCTATTTTAAGGTAAATAGGGTATACTAAGCTAGTTTTATAATTTATTAGTAAAATTTAGCTAGTTTCAAGGTATTTAAAGTAGTAGTTATATAAGTTACTACTTTATCAATTTCCTTTATACTACTATAGTAAATTCTATTAAAAATAGCCTCTTATTAATAATATATATTAATAAGGAATTACTTAAATTTATTATATATATTAAGCTTATACTATTACCCCTAAGGTTTTATTACTTATAAAAGGTATATATATTTTACCTAACTATTAATAAAGTAAAAACCTACCTTATTTTAGTTAATTTCTATAAAATTTAATAATACTTTGAAAAAGGGATTTAATATATTAAAATTTAAATAAAAGTAGATTTTTAGTTTTAGAATAATTATTTTATAAAAGCTAATATTAGTATAGTTTCTTTTCTATAAAAAGGTATTATTTTTTTTAATATAAAATAAAATATTTAAAGCTTTTAATAATTTTTTAATTTTAATACTTATTAAGGTTTTAATTAATTTATTTTTAAAAATATTATATATATTTATATTATTAGTATTTTTTAAGTATTTTAAGCTTTTCTTTCATATAGAAGTTTTATTCTTTAGTATTAAATTTACTTATTTAAAAAGATATTTCAACTTAGCTTTATAAATAATACCTTTTATTATTTTTTATTTAATATTAATTATAATAAAGTTTATAAAGTTTTAATAAATAAGTTTTTTAATAGCTAAAGGCTTTAAGTAAATTTAAAGGCTATTATTAATATATTAATATTTAGTAAAAGTTTAAAGATTCTGAATATTTTTTTATAATAAAAATAATTTTTTTTCATTTTAAAAATTAAGAAAGTTTTAATAAAAAGCTTAAAAATAATAAATTTATTATAACTAGGTTTTTATAATAAAGCTAGTAATTAAAGAATTTAAGCTAATAAGTAAACTTTACTAGCTTTTTTTTATTATTTAAAATAAGGTTTATAGTTTTTATTATTAGCTTTTATATAATAAATAAGTATATAAAAGAAATAATAATTACTATTACTTATTATATACTAAATATTATATATAAGTTAGAGGTGCTTATATAATAGGTATAGTACATTATAAAGTTATAAAGAGAAGGAATACTTAAGTTATAGGAAGGTAGTTAAATATATATATAGTTAAAGTTGTCCTTCTAGAGAAAGGGGGGGACGAAACCCTCCTACATATAGTGGGTTCCGCCGTCGTGCAGACCGCAACAGGGGACTATAATATTATTTCACCTTTTTAATGCTATAGTAAGCTTTAATAAGAACCTCATCTATATTAATGACTACCTAGTATATATTATACTAGAATTCTATAGAAGTAAAGTTCTTTTTAGTATTATAAATAATATTAATTAGAGGTCCTAGATATACATTAATTTAGCACTCCTTTAGTATACTTTATATATTATAGGCTTTTTACTTTTAAGGCTTAAGAAAGTATATAGCTTAGAAAATAGTAGCTATATTGTTAATATATAATAAAGGTTTTTTATTAATTCAAAGAATATTAATATAAATCTTATAGTTAAAATTTATATTATCTTTAAAGGTAAACTTAAATAATTCTAAAGCTTTACTATAAAGTTAATATTAATAGTATTTATAAAAGATACTTACAATTATTCTATTATTTATAAACTTACCAGCTCTTTACAGTAGCTTAATTAGTTTTATAATAAAGGGGTATTTAAATTATTAATAAAGCTAATAAATTCCTACCTTTAAAAGGTAAAAAGCAGTAGCTTTATTTTTCTTTAAAATATATTAAAAATATCTTTATTTTTATATAATAAAAACTATTTTTTTACTTAAAATTAATATATTCTTAAGGTAATTAAGCTTTCTATTTAATTAATTTATATTAAAAATATAAAATAGAAAGAGTATAGCTATATTAATAATTTAGAATTTAATAGTTTAAAAAATTATAAAACCTTATAGTATTTTTAAAGAAACTATAAAACTAATACTAAAGTTAATCTTATATTAGCTAGTAAGTTTAATCTTTAAGGTTAGTATTAGCTTTTAAAATACTATAGCTTACTATATTTATATTATCAAAATTCTTATTACTTTAATATTTAATATAATTTTATAAAGAATATTAATAAAATAATAATGTTTTAAAATAAAGTAGTTTATTTTAAGGGATTCTACCTATAGTATAGAGTTAGTGCTAAATATTTTATAATTAGCTATAATACTTTTTAATATATATAAAAGGGATTTTACTTATAAAGATAATAATTTCTTATAAAGGTTTACTTAATTAAATAGTTTAAGTAGGCTTAAAGGTAATTAAGTAAAATATTATATATATTAACTTAGGCATTATAGTATTACTGAAGGAAGTTATAATAAATATATTATAGTTAGCCTAAGCTAGGTATTTATTAAGGTAAAAGGCTTTATTTTTAGGTTTTTCTTTAAATATAAAAAAATATATATAAAAGCTATATTTAATAAAAGTTCCTTTAAAATACTTACTTTTTAGCTAAATATCCTTAGCTTTTTATTATTTTTACTTTATATAAAATATTAATTAATATCCTTCTTTTTAATATATAAAGTACTTTTATAAAAAGTATAATTTTAATTATAATTAGCTCTTAAGGTACTAATTAAATAATTACTTATAGTACTAATTTATAAACATTACCTTATTATTATTTTCTGTAGTATTAGGGGTAGTAGTACCTAACTATTATATTATTATAATTATTATATTAATTTAAAGGTATTTTTATAAGTCTTTTATAACTTCTTTATAGGTTAAAGTATAAAGATATATAGCTAAACTATATTTAATGATATTAATAATAGTAATATTTAATTATTACTAAAGCTTTATATTTACTATAAAAGCTAGAAAGATTTTATAATATACTTAATAAAGTTATTTAAGTATTAATTTAAGGTATTTAAGCTTAGTCTTCTTAAGGTTAGTAGTAATAACCTTTTAAAAAAAGATAGTATCTTCCTTAATATAGTAAAAGTATTAATTACTTTTAGTTTTAAAGTAAGATTTAATATTATTAATAAAGGTTTATATTATTATACCTTTTTTAGTAAGTTTTTTAATATAGTAAGTAAAGGCTTTATTTTTAAATATAATTAAAGAAGCCTTTACTTATAGGTCTTTAAATATATTATTTTATAATAAATAATCTTTAAAGATACTTATCTTTAAAATAATACAGTTATATATTCTTTTACTATATTTCTTACTATTAAAGTGGCTTTTACTAATTTCATTAAAAATATAGTAAAGTTAGTTATTATTAAGTATTATTTCTAATAGTAGTAGCTTTAGGTTCTGCTTTTTTAGTTGCCTATATAGTAGCTTATTAATTCACTTAAGTTTCTTATGAATTTATTTATTAATTAATTTAGTATCCCTAAAGAAGCTTTTAAGCTATTAACAATTATAGGTTTTCTATAAAAAAGGGCTAAATTAACCTAGAAACTAGTACCTAATTTATTTATTAGTTATATTAATAAGAGTAATAAGTATATTTATATATTATACTCCTTAGGTAAATAGAATTAATATGCTATTTATACTAAGGAAATCTTATAAATTCTTTTTTATCAGTATAGAAATCCTTTTAAAGTCTTTAGTAATTTAATCTCTAAAGCCTTTGTAAAATATATTATATAGCTTAATATCTTTTTATTTTAATATTTTATACTAATATAATAAGAAAGCAGTCCTATTAATAATATACTATAGGTCCTTATACTCTTTTAGTACGTTATTATAGTATGTTTTCTATTTAGAGGTAAGGATATCTATATACTTATAAATAATTACCAAAAGGGAATTTAGTAATACTTATAAAATAAGAGTATTAATACTACTTAGTTAGGGGTTACCTATTAATTCCTAGAAATCTTTATTACTTCTATAGAAAGATATCCTTATAATTAAATAGTTAAGGGTGTTTTTGATAGGCTATAGTTAAGATTTAGTGTTTTATGTATAATCCCTATATAGGCTTTAGTATAATAAAGGGTTAGTTAGTAAAATAAATAAGGGTTTTCTATAAATAATAGTGTAAATAATAGTAAATTCTATACTTAAGGATAAGTTATAGCTAAAATAGTAAAAAATAACTTAATTCTTATATAAAAAAACCTTTATTTAAGAAGTCTAAGTGCTATATAAGACTATACACTCTATCTTTCTTTAGTATAAATCTCCCTTATAAGTAGAGAGATTTGCCTCTTCTAAAGTGATTCCTTATACGTCTATAAGTAAAAATATTCTAAGAATAATATAACTTACTAATAAGTATTAGTATTCCTTAGAATACTAGTGATTCTCTAAGGAATACTAGGGTGGAACGAAGACTTAGTGACTTAACATAGAGTCTATAAAGGTATTTATAAAAAGGTTTAATTTTTACTAAAGTTAGTGCTATTTAAAGGGGTATTATTATAAGGGGCTTTATAAGCTATAAAAATGCTATTAGAAGCGCTAGTAAAAACTCTACTCATTGCATAACTAACCTATTAGGGGTCCCGTTAGGGGCCCCGGTCCAGTCTGTGGGTTCCGGGCGGCTAGTCGCGGCCCAGAATGTGCAGCGATTACAACAGTTTTAATATAAATACTAAAGCCAAATTTATTTTTTTTAAGTTAATAGCTATAAAGTAAATTAAAGTATTTAATTTAATAGCTTACTTAATAAAACTAATATGAATTATTCTAAGTATAAATATTCAGATATAGTAAGCCTTAAATATATATATTATAAGTTTCAAATAAAATTTAATAACTAATAAGTATGAGTTTATATAAAGTATAATATAATTATAAAAAAGCTATAGTACCTTTAAAATATAGTTATAAAAAAGGTTTAGAATAAGATAAGCTATTACTAGAAGTTGTTACGGTCTAGAATAGCTGACCCAATGCCTAATCCATTGGGCTAAAAGGTCTGCCGCGGCCATTAGTTGATAACCACGACGAATATAGGCCCTTATAAGGGGTTCCTAGCATGTAACAGGTGCGGGGGCCATTATAAGCTAGCTACCCCTAGCTAGCTTAATTAGGTTAGGTTTAAAAAGTCTAACACTAATTAAAGAGAACCTTCTAAGCTAGTTTTATAGATTATAGTAGGGAATTAAAATTCTATAGCCAACTAGGGTTATTAATCCTAATATTAGCTAGCTTACTAAGACCTAAAATCCCTAGCTTATAGCTAGACTTAACGCTTAAAATAGACCTGCTAATCTAGAATTTTTTTCTATAACTTAACACAGTTAGGACTTAAACATACGCAATTACTACTAGCTATTACAGTCTAGAATAGCTGACCTAATGCCTAATCTATTGGGCTAAAAGGTCTGCTGCAGCTATCAGTTAATAACCACGACGAATATAGGCCCTTATAAGGGGTTCCCAGCACGTAACAGAAGTATTCAGCTATTTAAATTAGCCTTAAAATAAATAAAATAAGTAATATAAAAGTATATATTAAAGCTACTTTACTAAAATAATATAGTATAAGTAATTATTATAAAAGTATATAAATAATAAAGTTAAAATCTTTAGAAGCTAAGTATTTATGATACTTTCTTAATTATAATAATAAAAGTATTATATTTATTATTTATTTAGATATTAATAAACTTAGTTTTGTTATAAAAAAAAAAATACTTTTTTTATTTCTTTTTTATTTTTTTATGAACCTTTAATTTATACTTTAAGTATAAATACTTTATATTTTATATACTATAATGTCTTTTCTTATTAAAAAATAAGTAATAAAATTATTTTTCTTAAAGTAAAATCTTTAGCTAGCTTTTTATTAAAAATATAAAGAATATAAATAAAAATAGCTAAGCGAGCTATATTAAGTAAGTAAGTAACTAACTAAAGCTATTTTACAATTAAATAATTCTTTTTATTATAATATAAGCATTAGCTTACTTTTATTAATACTAAACTACTTTCTTTAATACCTAAATAGTATATATATTATTTAATATAACGCTATTATTTATATATTAATCTTAAAGCCCTAAGAAGTAGGTAGTATTAACACCTTTTATAGCTATATTACTATTATAATTATAACTTATGTATTAATTATTAGAAATAACTAAGGTGGGTGCTGTAGAGCACAGCTTACTAAGGTAGTGGGCTTAGTAAGCGTGCACGCACAGGTCCACTGCTCTGCAGAGTAGAGCACTGTAGCAAGCTATGGACAGCTAAATCTTACGTAAAATAGAAGCTTTTGCATTACTTTTAGCACTATTTAATTCACTAAAGAATTAATAATAATATCTAATAAAATTTATATCTAGTATTTAACTTTATAGATATATATAGCTAGTAAGAGTGATTTTAATAGTTTATATAGTTAATAGCTATAAGGGGGTTTTTTACTTTCTTCCCTTATATACTTTCTAACCTTATTAGTAGATTTTAGTTACTAGCTAGGTTTCCTAAGCTACTTTTTATTTTCTATAAAATTTATTTATGTAGGAAAATAAAAAAATAGATTTATAGCTATATAAATTAGCTACTAATATACTTAAAATTAATTAACTTAATAAAAATTAATATATAATACTAAAAAACTAATTTTTAGATATTTATATAAAAAAAAAGCCTAGAATTTAATAATAAAGAATTTAGTTTTAAAACTTTTTATAAATTATTTCTTATTAAAAAAAATAGTAAAAATATATATTATAAGGTAGCTATCTTTCTTAACTAAATAGCTATTAGCTAGCTTAATTATATTCTTTAATTTATTTCTTTATATCTTTACTAATTACCTTATATATTTAACTTAAAAGCTAAACCTATTTTATAGCTATTAGTATAACTATATAGCTATTAAAATAAGTAAAAAAGATTAAAAAGTAAGGATTTATAAAGACTTTATATTTATAAGCCTATATATATAACTTTTAGTTAGAATTCTATAGTTATACTACCTATATATATATATACTTACTAGCTTATACTAGCTTATAAAGCCCCCCCCCTTATAAAGTGCTTCTATTAGCACTATAATTATAGCACTAATAATAAGGAATCCCTTATAAATAACCCTATTATTTTTAATACCCTCTCTAAAAAGTATTAAAGCTAGTTATTATAGGGTGCTAAAGGTAAAAGTAAAAAAAAAGTTATATAAAATCTAGAAAAATTCTAAAATAAAAATAAATTATAAAATTATAAAGCTTAAAATTAAGGCTTTAGAATAAATAACTTTTTATTATAATAGTATATAGCTTTTTATAAAGAAATTACTATTAAAAGTAAAGACCTAACTTTTTTTTTTATAATTATTTTTAATTTTTTAGGTATTTTTATAATTATTTTTATACCTTTAATTAAATATAGCTTATAGTAGCTTTAGTAATAAATATAGTAATTACTAAGAAAAAGGTTTTATATAAAAAAGATTCTTATAAGCTACTAAAGCTTTTAAAAAGTCTTAGAAATAATAAAATAAGAAAATAGTAAAAGCATTACTTTAAAAATAAAGTAAAAATATAAATATCTTAAGGCCTTTAAAAAATATATTTATTTTTATATTTTTTTGTTTTAAAGATATTTACTTTAAGAAATTTCTTTAAAAACTTAGGCTTTAAAATCTTATTTTTTTTAAATAAAAGAACTATTATAGTAAAATATTTATAAAGGCTTATTATATTAAAATTTATTTTTCTTAAATTTTTAACCTTTAATTAAAAAATTATTTATAATTAGAAATATAAGAATTTTTAAGGCTAAGAGTAAGCTTAGGGACTCTTTTAATTATTTAATTTAAAATAAATCCTTTAAGGTAATTCTTAATAAAAATAAAAAGAAAGTCCCTTTTTTAAGTATTATTTTCCCCTTTTTAGGAATTAATCCTTATAAAGGTTTAAAGGGTATTTAAATCTCCCTTTAAAGAGTTATTCTTTATAATATTCTAAGGAATATTATAAAAGCTATTAGCTTTATTTTAATAAATAAAAATAAAATTAAGATTATTTATCTTTTTTATTATAAGCTAAATTTAGTAAGTAAAATTAACCTTTTTACCCTTTAAATAAAAATATCTAAATTTAGGGTAGCTATTAAAATCTAGAAAATATAAGTTATAAGGGTTTTTAAATATAAGGTAATTTAAAATAATAGATTTTCCCTAAAGCTTATTTATTACTATAAAGCCTTTTTTCTTAGCTTTCTAGTACTAAGCCTTTTAAAAACTATAAGCTTCTTAGCTAGCTATTAAAAATAGGGTTATAAAGGGTTTAAAGGGAATAATAAAAGGTTTTTTATTTATTAAGCCCTATAAATCCTTTATAAAATTAAATTTAAATACCTTTAATAGTATAAAATTAGGGGGGTTTTCCTTAAAAATTAGAGGGACCCTTTTTATAAAAAGTACCTAGCTTTAGCTTACTTTTTAATTTTATAAAAAAGGAACTATAGAATTAAAGGGATATAAATTCCCTAATTCTTTAACTTTTTTAGCCTTTTTAAAGGCTAAAATAGACTCTATAAAGGGGTTTTTAGTAACCTTTATAGAGGGGCTAGCTTAGTAGCTAAAATAACCTATATAATACCCTTTAAAGTAGCTAAAAGGTAATTTTAAAAAAAGTAAATTAGAATCTTTAAGCTAAAAGAAAAATCTATACTTTTTAATATTTAAGAGACTAATATAAAACCTATTTACTAAAAATAATAAATTTTTAAATATATAGCCTTTTACTAAATAATACTTTAATTTACTAACTATATTTATTTTTAATTTTAATAAATATAGTATATTTTATAGAATTAAAGGCCTATATTTATTAGGATTTTATTAGTATAATATTAAGAATTTAGCCTTATTATATCCTTTAGAATAAATAGGTCCCTTACTAATAGTTATAATATTAGTTTCCCCTTTTTTATAAGTAATATAGCTTATAAAGTGCTCTTTAAAATTAACTAAATACACTATTAAGCTTATATTATAAAGAAGTGAATTTTTTATATCTTTTTTATAACTAAAGTTAAAGA
>AFRA01001261.1:0-11838 GCA_000223055.1 Claviceps fusiformis PRL 1980
ATTTTTTATAATAAAATAGTTTTTTTTTATTTTTAAAGTTAGAGAAGGTTTAGTAAGAAGCTTAAAAATAATAAATTTATTATAGTCAGGTTCTTATAATAAAGCTAATAATTAAAGAACTTAGGCTAATAGGTAGACTTTATTAGTTTTTTTTTATTATTAATATAAGGTTTATAGTTTTTATTATTAACTTTTATATAGTAAATAAATATATAAAAGAAATAGTAATTACTACTACTTATTATATACTAAATATTATATATAAGTTCGAAATACTTATATAATAAGTATAGTATATTATAAAGTTATAAAGAGAAGGAATACTTAAGTTATAAGTAAGTAGTTAAGTATATCTATAGTTAAAGTTATTCTTCTCTAGCTAGGTGCAGCAGAACCCTTCTTTTGTAAGGTGGGTTCCGCCTTTAGGAATGGACCGTAACACTTATATATACTTTTAAGTCTTTAGATTACTTTTTCTACCTCAATTAATTATTTATTATAAAAAGCTATAATAATATTATTTATAAAGAATATTATAAATATATTATACTTTGTTATATAAGATAAATAAGGCTTCCTTAGGTATACTTTAAGCCCTAGTTCTCTAAGCTTTATACTTAGCTTTTTAAACTATAATTATAGTAAGTTTTATAGTTTATATAATACTTTAAGTAATTTTATATATTCATTTATTATTTTAAAACCTTTAGGTAGCTTATATATTATTAGTATTAAATTTATACCTTGCTTTATATATAAAAATATATATTTTATATTAAATTACCTTATTTTAAAATTAAACCTAATAAATTAAGCCATAAATATTTTAAAACTATATATAATAAGTATGATAGTATAGGATTATTTAATTATAGCATTTTTTATATATTATCTTTTATATAAATCTAAGCTTTATATTTCTTTAAAGTTTTCTTTTTATTAAATTTATGTATATAAACCTATTATAATAGTATTAGCTTTAATTAAATTTATAATTATTTAATTTACTTTTATATACCTTTTTTCTTAAGCTTTAAAGTTTTTCTTTTAATACTTTAATTTAATGCTTTTATATTAAGTAATTTATAGCTTTATAATAATTCTTTAAAGGCTTTATAAGGTTTAACCAATAAATAGTATTTAGTTATATCTTTTCTTTAAAGTAAGCTTTACTTTTATTATTATACTAAGCATGAATTATAATAAATATAGTCTTTATACTTTAGTTATTATAGGTTTTATCCTTAAGCTAATTAGGCTATAAACGTAATATTAAGTTTTATAGATAATTAATAAACTAATCGTTAGGTTTTCTTTTTAATAAAATCTTCTAGTTTTAAATATATCCCTTACTTTCTAGCTTTTAAAGTTAAGCGCTTTAGTATATTAGTTACGATATTTAATATCTCTTTTTTTTTAAGATTATTAAGATATTATTATTAATAGTAAGTCTTAAAGAGTAGCTAGTCTTTACTAACTCTATAATCCATTTATTCAATATAATAAATACTTTAAATAATAATAATAAGCTTTTATTTTATTTAATATTTAAACAGGTATTTTATTTTCTATAATAAGTTTATTTTTATTACCTTAATTTTATATAAATCATTTTAAAACTATAGAATTAACTAAGTTTTATTAACCCTTAAGAATTAAGCTTTATTAGCTTTAATAACTTAAGTTTATAAAAGCCTCTCCCTAGTATATAGTCTACTTTATAACTATTTAATTTCATATTACCTAGTGAGTTTAAAGTTTAAAAATATATTTATAAGCCTTTAAAGGTATTTTACTAAAAACCTTTATTATATTAAGTGCTTTTACCTTTAAGTTTAAACTCTTTAAGTATATTTATTATACCTTCAATAATTACTCTAGTTTATAATAAAAGGAGATTAACTTCTTCACCAAGTTTTATATTTATTTTCAAAGCTTAGAATTATACTTTTAGCTTAAAAGCTATTTATATCTTTATAATCTTTTTTACTGGATTTTAAAATACTCATTTATTAAAAGTCATATTTCTTATTATTATTACTTTTCTTAGTAAGCGAATTTGAATTTAGTAAATTCTTAAACCTATAAAGCTTGTTAAATACCTAATATAATCTCTAAGGTTTATCTTAGAATACTATTTATTTCTATTAGCCTTATGCTTCTATAATATTAAAAAAGCATAGTATTTATATATATATAAGCTAGTTTAATTTAGTCATAGGTTTACTATACATACTCTTATTAGTAAATATATATTATTATAAAACTAGCTTTTAAAGACTTTAGTAGGCATTCTTTTCTCTAATTATTATATTAAACTAATATTATATAGAAAAGCTATAGCTTATATACTTTTTAACTATAGTTTTAGTAGAAGCTTTATACTTTAAAGTATAGTAATAGACTTAGTTATAATTATTTAATTTACTCTTTCTATATTTCTATTTAGCTTATAAGTATATAGTAAAGAGCTCTTTAAATAATTTTAAAGATTCTCGTAAATATACTAAAAAGGTTTAAAAGACTACCTTTCGAGTTATCTATATAAGATTATATATTTAGTATATATAAGTATATAGGTATTATAGTCTTTCTACTTTATTCCTTAAATACACATACCCGTAATATATAAAGTAAGCTTACTTAAAGTATCTATACCTAGGGAGCTAAATTATAAATACTAAATCTCTTCTTTATTAGTAAATGGTAAGCTTAGGTCTCTACTAAAATAGTAGCGCTATAAGCTATATATATATATATTATATAATCTTATTATAAAAAATATAATTAAAGAGAAGCATAAAGTTATCTTTAAGGGGATTTTTAAATAGTTATAAAGAGGCTTATATTTAAGGAATATAATATTATACTTTCTAATAAGGTTAGTAAGCACTATACTCTATTCCATAGGTTCAAAGCATAAAGTACTATTAGATTTATAATACTACACGCCCTACTTTATTAAATAAGTCTTAAATATAATATTTATATAAAATACCTTTTTTTGAGAATTTGCTTACACTGTAGTAGCGACGTAAAACTAACTCTAAACCTCTTTAAAAGTATAGAAAAAGATTTACTATATTTATTTTACTTTATTTTTAATAATATCTTAGTACTTAAGTATAAATATAATAAATAAAGTATTATTAATAAATATTAATACTAAAAATTATAGCTTTATATCAAGATATTATTACTTTTATATATGATAGGGTAGCTTTATATTATTATTATTAATATAAGGTAAGAGGCCTATAAGGGCCTCTGTCTAGTACCTCTGCTTGCTACATTATATAGAAAAAACCTTTAAATAGAGAGGAAAACCTGTATATATTATTTATATCTCTACTTACTTAAGCCTATATAGAGCCTATAGTAGTTTTTATTATAGAATATAAGTATACTACTTACTGAACTATATAGCTATAGTTACTAAGAAAAGTAAGTATAATAGATTTAGGTTTAAAAAAAAGAATATATTTAGTTTAAAGTAAAGTTGGGGCTAAATTAGTTTTATAATAATAGTAATAAATACGAATTATAATATTATAATTAAAATATATTATAGTATATATAAATAGAAGTAATAATATAGTAATAGTATATAGCTTTATAAGTAATTAGTATTAATTCTAAGGTAGGGATAGGTAAATATAGGGGCTAATTAAGGCCTAGTAGGTAATAAAGGTTACTTAATATACTATACTAATATAACTTAATATAATATAGCTATAATGCTAGCTAACCTTACTTATTTATACTATAGTAAGAATATATTCTTTAGGTAAGGGGAGTTAAGTGCTATTAATTTTTATATTAATACTTAAAGATTGCTAATATAAAGCTAAATATTTTGGTAAAAAGCTACCTTAATAGCTACAATAGCTAGCTAGTAGTTCTATAGCTAAACTAGTAATTATATAAGAAGGGGTTATTAATAATTATAAGAAAAGAATAATTTTTTTATTTTTTCTATTATAATTAAAGCTTTTAGAGTAAGTTATTTCTTTTTTAATAACTTAATAAAAGTAGCTTAATATACTCCTTACGAAATCATACTAAGTTTGATTTAATTCTACTAAACTTAGCTAAAATACTAGGTAAAAAAAAGCAAATATAACTAATAAATATATAATTTAGGTTTAGCTTAAGGCTATTATTAATATATTAAAATAAAGTACTATTAAAGTATAGCTTTATCAATTTTATTTTACTTATATAGGCATTATTAGATATTTATATAGAAATTAAAAAGATATATTCTTAACTTATAGTTAATATAAGTTTAGTGCTAATATAATATAAATATTTTTTAAGCTTATTATAAATATATTTATTAAAGTAAAACTTATTTTAAAGTAAGTAGTAATAATATATTTAATTAAAGGTAGAATAGGGTTTAACTAGGCCTATAGCTAGCTTATATTAATTTCTCGTAATAAAAGGTTAAAACACTTCTTTAAATATAAAGAAAATACTTTAATACTTTCATTAATATATATAAAAATAATAATAATCTTAATTCTTTAGTAAGTATAAGTCTTCTTTAATATAAGCCTATAAATACTAATATAAAAAAAGGTAGTTATAATAATCTTTAAAAAGAAATAATATAGCTTATAAAGTAAAATAATACTAAGAGAGTAGTAGGTTAGGCCTTTAGTAAGGCTAGTCTAACTAAACTCTTTAAATAAAAATTCTTAAGCTATTTAGGTTATATTATAGCTATATTAAAGAAGTAAGTAAAGTGGAAGGTAATATAAAGGTTATATAAAGCTAGTAAGCATTAAGCTAGTATTATTATTTATTTTTCTTTATTTTCTTTCTTAGTATCAATAAATAAAAGATTACTTATAGTTAACTTACTATAGCCTTATATAAGACATATCGCTTTTTTAGTAAATATATACTATTATTATAATACTTATTAATAAATATTTAAAGTATTTATAGTAGTGTTAGTAGGTAGGTAAGCTAAGGCTAATATAGGTTCTTTATAAAGCTATAGTTAAATAATATTAAGCATTTTATTTTTTTAAAATATTTATAATTTATAAGCTAGTGTAAAGTAAGAGATTTAATTAGTTTAAAGAAGTTATTATATAAGATATTAAGCTAAAGGACCTTACTTAATAGCTAAATAAAGATTATAGTAGTTATATATTTAGGGTATATTAAGTTTATAAAGGTAAAAGTAGTTATAGTTAAAGTAATTAAAAATAATATAATGGTAATTTGCTATATTATTTTAATATTAATAAATTAGGGAGTCTACCTTAGGTATATAATAGGTATATAGAAATGCTTTAAAGCTAATTCTTTAAATATATATTTAAATAAAGGTAACTAATTTATATTTTATAAAGTAGCTATATAGAAAAATAACTTTATAAGTAGTATAGAAGTTATGTGTAGATTTAGCTACTATAAAGGAGTATTAAGGCTCATATATATATATTATTATATAATTCTAGTGTTATTAATTTTTTTATTTTTATTTAAGCTTTTTAGCTAATAAAAAAGCATTAAAGTAAATAGCTTAATCATAGAATACAAGGCTATAAAGTAGTAGTATAAAGCTATAGTAGTAGTGTTATTATGATCAAAGGTATTTAGCTACTATAGTATAGGTAGCTTAGATTTAGTTCGCTATTTTATTAGCCTTAATTCTTTTATAGTAATAATAAGTATTGGAAATAATAGAGGTAGGTGCTATAGAGCATAGCTTACTAAGGTAGTAGGCTTAGTGAGCGTGCACGTACAGATCCACTGCTCTGTAGAGCAGAGCACTGTAGCAAGCTATAGTTCACTATATCTCCTGTAAAATAGAAGCTTTTGTGTTGCTTTTAGCACTATTTAATTCGCTAAACAATTTGCAATTGTTACGCATCGCGGGATCCTTAGGTTCCTCTTAGCCTAAGCTCTTTGGAGCCTACGTACTATAATGCCCTAAGTTTAGCCTCATATATCAGGCATCTAGCTAGATTTGCCTATACTATACATTTTGTGTGGTGTGAGCATTCCTAGATAGATCATGAATACATCATCAGCTCCTTCTAGATGTAACAGCAATAATAATATCTAATAATTTATATCTAATATCCAGCTTTATAGATATGCGCGGCTAGCAAGAGTAATTAACGGTCTATATAGTTAGCAGCTATAAGGGGGTTTTTTACTTCCTTCCCTTATATACCTACTAGCCTTATTAGTAGATCCTAGTTGCTAGCTAGGCTTTATAAGCTATTTTGATTTTCTATAAAATTTATTTATATAGGAAAATAAAAAAATAGACTTATAGCTATATAAATTAGCTGCTAACGTGCTTATAATTATTTGACTTAGCAAAAATCAATATATAATACTAAAAAACTAATTTTGAGATATTTATATAGAAAGAAAGCCTAGAATTTAGCAATAAAGAATCTAATTCTAAGACTTTTTATAAATTCCTTCTTATTAAGAAAAATAACAAAAATATACATTATAGGGTAGCTACTGTGTCGAGGGGAAAGTCCCCCGTCCCTGTATTTCTGACAGCCGCGCAGCCGCGCACATAGCTAACAGCTGTTAGCAACTGCAGGCACGTGACTTCTATTTAGTATATAAGCAAAGCAAATTACTAAATTCTTAGATAGAAAGACAACCCGCACTTGGACCTTCAAAAGTTTAACCACTTGTGGCTAGCTTATAGCTGTTAGCAGCTGTAAGCTAGGTGTTAGGCCTTGAATTATAATATATTTTGTTTAATATTCTGGATTTTTCTATTATTAGCTTCGGTGCCAGACCGTTATTCCGATAACTTGGATCCCTATTATTCTCTTTAGTGCCGGACCGTTATTCCGATAACTTAGATCCCTATTATTCTCTTTTCTTCCTTTTTCTTCCTTCTGACAACTGCCGGCCAGCCAACAACCTCATAACTGCACTAGCTTGCAGTCGCCAACAGCTGCCAACGGTCCCTAACCTAGCTAGTTAGGGGGGGTGCTGTTCTTTTTCTCCCTGTCACACTACCTTCACTAACTAAGCAGCTATTAGCTAGCTTAGTTATATTCTTTCATCTATTTCTTTATATTTTTACTAGTTACCTTATAAATCTAACGTAAAGACTAAACGTTTCTAATAGCTATTAGCCTAACTATATAGCTATTAGAATAAGTAAAAAAGGTTAAAAAGTAAGGATTTAGGGACCTTATAGCTATAAGCCTATATATATATAACCTTTAGTTAGAATTCTATAGTTGTGCCGCCCGCCCGCACGCACGCTTGCCGGCTTACACTGGCTTGCAAAGCCCCCTATAAAGTGCTTCTATTAGCGCTATAATTATAGCACTAATAGTCAGGAATCCCCTGTAAATAACCCTGTTATTTTCAACAATAAGTATAATAGTTAAGGTAAAAATTAACTAAAAGAATAGCTACTTTAGTTTTAATTTAAGCTTATAGTATAGCTTTATAAACTTTAATTATACTTTATAGGCATTTAAGCGATTTTTCCGTAAATCCCTTTATAATACCCTTAGCTATATTACTATAGCTTATTAAAATATAATATATACTTATACTATAAGTAACTAAGCTTTAAATTGTTTATATATATAGTAAGAATATATTATAAGAAAGGTATCCTTAGGTGAATAGTATAAAGGCTATAAAGGCTAGCTAGTATTAAATAACCTTTTTTATAACTATTTTATTATATTTTTTCTAGAATAGCTTATAGTAAATCTATATGCTTAAGAATTAAGTAAATAAAATTAGCTAAATTATAGTAATACTAAGTTAAACTAAAGTTATAATAGTATAGTAATACTATAGGAAATATAATTAAACCTAAGGGTCAATTTATAAAACTATAGCTAGTAAATTTCCTAAGCTTTTTTAAAGTAAGTTTAAGTTTTCTTTAATATATAGCTAAAGGTAAAGATATTTATATTATTTAAAAATTTAAAAATAAAGGTAAAGTTTACTTAATATAGCTAAGTATAAAGAAGGGTTATATATAATAAAAAAAGAATTAAAAAAACTAAAGACTTTTATAAAACCTTAATAGTTATAAGTAAGGTATTTATTAATTAACTATTAAAGTAAAGAAAAGTATTATATTTAGTAATAAAGGCTTATATCTATATTATTATTTTTTAATTACAAATACTTAATAATATTATAATATAAAAAAAGTAATAATAATAAATAATATTAAATACTATAAAGATATTTAAATAAAAAAGTAATATAATTTTACTTAAGCTTTATATAATATATATTACCTTTATAAAAATACTAAAGGTATTTTTAGTAAGTTTATTTACTTTTTTACTTATTTAAAACTTAAGTAAAGTATTACTTTTTTTAATAATATATATAATTTAACTTATAATTATTATTATTAAAACCTTACTTATAATATTAAAAAAGATAAAAGTTATTAAGTATTAATATACTATATTTATATAAAAGGTTTTCTTAATTTATAAAGAATAATAACTTTAGTTTTTTAAAAAAAAGCTAAGTAATATTTAATTTAGTAATAAATTTTAAAAAGATATATAAGTATTTTAATTAAAAAATATTTATAAGCTTTTAAAAATTTTATTAAAAGCTTATTAAGTTTGAAAACTTTTTAATTAATTAGAGTTTTAATAATAATAATTATTTTCCTTTTATTAAATTATTTTAACGTAAAAAATAATATAATAATAAATTAATCTTTTAGTATTTTTAATATATTATTTATATATTATTATTAAAAGAAAGAAAAAGTAATCAATAAATATTAATACCTTTTTACTATAAAAGTTAGTAATAATTATTTTATTATATTTATTATAAAAAAGTATTAAAATTTTATAAAAATTAAAAAAAAAGCTACTATAAAGGTAAGCTTAGTATTTAAGCTTTTATAAAGTAATATTATTAATAGTTATAAACTTTATTTATTATTATTATATATTTCTTTTTTTTTAGATAACTTACGCTTAACTTACTTTCTTATTAACTATAGCTTATTAATTAGTTTTTATATAATTAGCTAACTAATATCTTTAAGCTTATTTAGTATTTTCTATCGTTTTCTTAACTTTAATATCTTACTAAGATTACTTATAAAGGCTATTATAAGGGTATTATAAGGTTATAAACTATATGATTAATTTAAGTTTAAGTATAATTTATTTAATAAAGGTCTTTATATTAACTATTGTATTAAGTAGTTTTTTTATAGCTTTCTACTAAAACTAATACTTAGCCTTTTTAATATTTATATAAATATTTATTTCTCTTTAATAATATAAGGAGTTGGATTATTTACTTAGTTTATATTAATAGTAATATAAATAAGCTATAAAATATAGTTAGATTTAAGTAAATCTAAGCTACTAAGGAAATTAATAAAAAGGTTAAGGGTTAACTAAGTATAGTTAATAGTATTACTTTATTTACTTAGAGAGTACTAAATTATCTCCTCTAATGCATAGTAAGTTTAAGTTACTACTAAGTTATAAGTATAAATAAGGTATTATAACTAGGGGAGGTATATTTATATATATCCTAGAGGGGGTGGTGGAGGTTAAAGTCTCCTATAAATACGCTGTAGTCCTGTGTTAGAAGCGCCATAAGGTCCTTAAGGGGGGTTATCCAGGTGTAGCTTTATATTAATAATACTTTAAGTTACTTTTATATTACTATTTATATATAAGTAAATACTTAAGTATTTTATAGTTAAATATAATAAAATAACTAAGAAAAAGCCTAAATAATAACTTTCGTAAATTCGTCCGCACTGCAATAGCGCTGCAGAATTAACTATAAACCTCTTAAAAAGTTAATAAAAAGTTTTATAATATTTATTTACTCTTTATACTAATAGTATATTAGTTTTAAAGCATAGGTATAGTAAGTAATATAATACTAATAAATATTAATAAAGGGAATAGGGGACTTATATAGAGTTACTATTATTTATATATAAAGTAAAGTAGCTTTATATTTAGCTTTAAATTAATTTTATTACTAAAATACTTAAAAAAAAGGTAAGGGATAGGGTTTTAACTTATTTATAAAATGAATTTATTTAAACTACTAAGCTTATTTCTATAAAATTACTAAAAAGAGTATAGAATATTATTCTTTATATAGTTAATATAGAAATGATATATACTTAATATAAGCTATATAATTATACTACCTTTAATATTACTAATATAATAGTTATAATAATAAATTTTAAAGAAATAGTTATATAAGTAATTAAAAATACCCTTTAGCTAAAAACTACCTTAGACTTAACTTAAGTATTTATTACTATTTAAATAATTAAAATTAGCTTTTAAAACTATATATTATATAATCTAACTACCTTTATAATTTTACCTTAGGTTTATTATAAAACTTTAGTTAAAAGCCTTTTTATTAATAAAATAATTAAATCTTACTCTTTAAAAATATTATTCTAGCTATTAATTATATAATTAGTATTAATTCTACTGTAATAGCATATTACCTTTCTAGTAGTAATACTATAATTATATTTAAGGATATAATAAAGCTTTATACTAATAACCCCTTTTAAGTATTATTAATATTTAGCTAAAAGTAACTTTAAGTTAATATATCTTTAGCATTATTATTTATAGCTTTCTTAATTTTTATATATAAAATAAGTTTTATAATAAAATTATATAAACTCTTATAGCTTTTAATAATAATAATATTACTTAAGTAATAACTTAAAAGCTATATAAAACCTTTTTATATACTTTCTTAATTATTAAAGTAAAAAAGGTTAAGATAGCTAACTATTTATATTAAATTAAAATTATTTATTAAGTAAAGATTTTTAAAGCTTTACTTTATAATAATACTGTTTACTTAAAAGAATATTATAATTACTATAAGCTTAGTTATATTTTTATATACTATATAGTACCTTTATATTATAATTATTATATAGCTAATAAATATATTAAAAGTAAGTAGGTATACTTAGCTCTTTAAGGTAAAATATATAAGTAATACCTTAATTACTTTAAAAAATACTTAATATAATTTTAACTCTATATTATTATAAATAAGTAATAAGCTAAGTTAAAAACTACTTACTTTAATTAACTTAATATATTTATTATTTTAACTAACCTTAATATTAATAAATAAACTAAAGTTAATACTTAAAAGTATAATTAAAAAGCTAATAATTTATTTTTTTATAATACCTTTCTTTAAAAGTATATTAAGTATTTAGTAAGTAGCTAAACTTACTTTTTAAATTTATAATTAAACTTTATAATACTTTTTTATAATTATAAAAAGCTTTAAATAATTACTTATAGCTTTAATAAAAACTTATTAAAGGCTTAATAAGTTTTACTTTATACACTACCTTTATGATACTTAAATAATAAAGGTTATATATTAAAATATATAAAAATAGTTATATTCTACCTATTTTATACTCAGCTTTTAACCTAAATTTTATATAATTATAATATAAAAACTATATAGTAATAATTAACCTCCCTTAGCCTTAAGTATAAGCTATTACTAACTTATAGTATAAAAAAGCTATATAGCTATTTATATTTATTATTACTATAAGCTTAGGTTATAGTTAATATATATTAGTAATAACTAATATTTAGTTACTCTTTATAGTATTAATATATATTTAATATACTTTGTTTATTTATAAATAAAACTAAATTACCCTCCTTAAAAACCTTATAATACTTTTAATATAAGCTATAATATATATATAAAAGACTTTAATATTTATTACTACTTTTAAAATATATAGAAATATACTTTTTTTAGTTATAATACTTTATTTATATTTAT
>AFRA01001262.1:0-11832 GCA_000223055.1 Claviceps fusiformis PRL 1980
CAGGTTATTGAGGTTATAGGTTCGAGTCCTGCTAGAACCTGGGCTTATAAGGACCTACTAGCAATGAGGAGCAGTGGATCCCTTAGGGGAGGCGTAGTATTAGTTAAGAGGGTGGGGAAAGTGGGGCTATACTATAGTTTAGTCTTTAACCTAACCTTAGGCTGTATGCTAACGGACCGCACTAGCTAGCACCCACCCTAGCGACGACTGACTAATATAGATGTCAATTAATTAGATCTTACTAACCTAATTAATGCGTATCCTTTTGCCTTGCAGCTGGCGCAGCTGGTAAAGGGATCCGGCACGCCACCGGTATGACTGCGCTGACATCCGCGATGACCCAATCGGGTTAGTCCATAACATTACCCTATTAATATACTTAGTGGATCTAGAAATTTACCTAAGTTTTAATATCTTACTTTATATCAAATAATTCTTTCTATAGGGCTTAAATAGCAGCAGTGTTTTAAGCCTATATTTATTAAAGATAAATAATAGCTACTCTTTATTTAGTTTTGCTTTTTATAAACTAGGTAATTTAAATATAGATATTACTAGTAAATTATTAGGTAGCTTCTTCTATTTCTTTCTAAAGCCTAGCTATATCTTCTTATTTAACTAGAACACTGCTTATAATAGCGTTAGATAACTCTTAGTATTTAGCGCATACCTTTTAGTAGCACTCCTTAATTATTTCTAGGTTTTATTAATTATTTACTTATATATTTTAAGCTTAAAAGATAATTATTTTATATATTTCCTTTATTTATTAGTTAAGATAGAAGATATTTATAGGAAGGGCTAGACCTATCCTAGCTAGGAGGTTAGGTATGTCTTTTATAACTATATTAAAGTTAGGCAGATTATAGATAACTATTTACCCTTCCTTAATGCTAGCTAGAGCCTTACTTATAGCCTTATTAGAAGTTACCTTAGTAGGTATAGGGGGTATTATATTAAAGGTAGGGAAGTAATAGTAATTAGACTTAGGAAGGTAAGGTTTTAGTAATAGTAGAAATAAGGGTTAATTAAGGAAATTAAGGAATTCTTAAATAGTTTATTTTAGATTAATAAATAAATAATTAAAGAAGAAGTGTATTCTAACTATCTAACTAGTTAAGAAAGTAAGCTAGTTATTATCTATCTAAGGGGTATAGGGTAGGGCTACTAGCCTATTAGCTTAGCTACTTTTTACTAATAAGGTAAATATAAATAGTAAAGAGAATAAAGGAGAGAGTTTTTATAGAGGCTTTTATAAAGCCCTACTTATAGGTCTTTAGTATTATTAATAATAGTAGGGGAGAGTAAGTATTTTTAGGAGGTTAAGCTAGCTCTCTAAAGTTTTTTTAATATAGGGTAAGGCAGTGTAGGTAGGCAAAATTCCTATTATAAAGGAGGAAAAGTTAATTATTTATAATAAGGGCTAAATTATAAAGGGCTTAGAATGTAAAGATTCTATTCTAATAATAATTAACTTTAGCTTTCTTAGGGGCTCCTAGGGATCTAAAGGTCTAGGTTCCTTCTAGAGGTCCTAAGGGCCGCGGAGATCTTATATATATATGCATTAAGCAAGGATGCCTTAGGCTTTCAGGTACCCTTCATACGTGGGTGCCTCAAGTTGGCCGAGTGCCACTTTGCACGTGTGACACTTACGGCCTTGAGGGGAAGGGGGTTGGGGGGTTCTTGGGGAAACGAGCAAAATTGCCTCGCGTGCCAGCAGACGCAGCCGCGGGAGAGTAGGAAAGGAGGAAGAAGTGTCACGCAGGAGGTTGCGAAGGAGATTAACAGGGTGGCGAGGAGGTATCCTGCAACGAGCTCGTTTCTTGCTAAACCTAATTGCCGAGCTTTCAAGTTGACCGAGTTATAGAAAACACAGCCAGGATGAGGATGACAGATTGAGGAAGGGAAAAAAAAAAAAAAAAAAAGTCCTTGGTCAATAAACTCTATTCAATACATGTAACATAGCCGGCTTTCTATACAGCTCATACGCACTGTCTGTGCCGCGCGCTTAGCACCCTGCAAGCGCATGCCCACCGCTCACGCTGCGCGCACGGTGATCTCCGCGGAGCGGGGCCGGCATGGCATCTGACAGCGCCTATGTGGTATACCACTTTGCATGCCGCCTTTTTCAAAGGAGCACATGGTAAGCCATGTAAATATAGACACGGTACACATGCATATATGTGTGTCAACGGGATCGGAGTGGCCACATCGGCCCTGATGGGAACCGCGTTATTTGGGAATGTTGGATGGACTGCCAACACGGAAACCCATAAACGACGACTTCAGGGTTCACAGTGCGAGCAAGGCACGGGATGCATTTGAATTTGCCGACGCGCGCGGAATACACATGGAAATAGCCGTGCCTCGTCCGGGCCATTCCCTTGGATCCAGGACTCTGTTGTTTCAACAGCAAGGCACGTTTAGCCCCGGGTTATCGTGCACCATATACTCGTATGAAGATGTGTAAATATAAAATAAAATGTGGATTTCTTTTTAAAACAAGAAAAGAAAATAGATGAGAACAAAAGACTGGAAAACAACCGCTTACTCAAAGTTCCCATCCAAGAACACTGTTCCACTCACTCCTACTCGCAGCGGTTACCAAGTGACCATATGGTCTTTTCTGACCTACCTTGGGAATAAACACGACGAGAAGCACAGCACACTGTTGTATCAGCGGACGAGCGTACCGCGTACCGCGTATCGGCGTATCACGAGTATCCCGTACCATCCGAACATCGAACCGTCAGCTGATTTTACAGTCATTGCATCAAACCGTCCTTCCTGACAGCAAACCGTATCTTCTGCCACCATTGACACTCCGCCTTTCATTCTGCCCGTCATTAGCCTTTCTCCTCATCGTTTGGATGAACCAAGACCCCCACCGCCGTTCAGATGTGAGGTGAAGGGAATGATTGCAACGCAACTGGAAGCGCAGCAAATGGCTCTCTCTCTCTTCATCCCCAAACCATGTCACATTTAGATTCATCACGGCGAACTTTTTTTCTTGCTTTTCTTTCCCTTCTCCTGTACTCTTGTCACGGGCATGCTGTGGAGATGGAGTACCAAGAGAAACGTCGGGCAACACAAGAAAGACGGCAATGATGAAAACAAGAGAGGAAAGGAAAATGTATATAAAGGCCAGTCGTGGCGCACATTACTTGCCTTTCATTCTCCAACAATCCGGCATCAAAAACAGACACAACAGCAACAAGAAAAAAAAAAAACACGTCTTCTCCATCATCATGAAGACTTTTATCCTGCTCGTCTCTCTCTTGTCCCTCGGGGTCGCTGCTCTGCCCGAGCCTGACGAAAACGTCATTTTTGACGGCAAATACACATGGAGGGGCGGGGACATTAGGCGAACAAAGGGCATGGTGAGCAGGCTTTCCCCTTTTTTCTTTCCTTTTGCCCTTCTCTTTCCTCGAGTCACTCACACACATACACACATACACACATGCATATGGACGGACATGTACTGACCCCTTTTCTTCGTTCCCCTGGATAGAGCCTCGATCGCTTTCTGGAATTGACGGCCCAATGCAGGTGCCGCGGTTGTCACGCAGACGGCCAAGCATGCAGCCCACATCAATGCGAGTGCGCCGGCAACAATGGCTGCTATATATGCAGTCAAGGCGGAACGTACATCTGCCAGCCCGGTCCCAACAGCAACGAATGCTATAAGAAAGCAAGAACCAACGGGCTTGAGTCTGACAATGTTAAGCTTCTTTCCGAGTAGGCGTTTCTTGGCGCCTCCTATTCCCTCCCCAGGATGAAGTCCAGGGGAAAGCCATCAAAACGCAAGAAGCGTCGCGCGGCAGCAGCCAATGCAGATTTGCTGACCAAAGGAAACCCGCGCTTCTTTGACAAACTGTGAAGCAGGAGGCAAAATAGACAAGACACGTTTTGCATTGGCTGCAGGGGTACAGGAAAGACAAACGATTTGACCGAGAATATAGATCCTGCCAAAGGAGAAGGAGAATATATATTCACAAGTAGGTGCTATGATGATGCGATGGGGATAAGTGGGTTGGAGAAAAAAGAGGGAAAGGAAAAGAGAGAAAAAAAAGGGCAAAAAAAGAAGAACACACACGCAGCAGGGGCTTGAGAATTTGAATACATTCATGGCACCACACACACTCCTTTGGATAGATGGAAAAATATCAGAAAAGACCTTTTCGGTCAAGAACTGTCCGTCTCCAAGGGCATCTGCCGTGCTTGCATGACCGTTACATGACCCAATTATTGAAACGCAAAAAGAGAGAGTAAAGGAGCGAATAAAAGAAAAAGACGAAAAACGGTCTATAACAATAGCATGAGAAATTGTTCCCCCTCCAAACATTGAGCGTTCCCCTGAAAACCAGGCCACGAGAGCAACACCCCATACCACCACTTTCAAACCAAAACTATAACCCATGTATTCACCCACAGTTTTTGAATTCCTGTCACAAGGGTACTATGCCCTCTTCAATACATGGTGTGCAAATTCAGGCCGGCACGGAGGTGTCGCCTACTGACTGGATTATAAGTCCCTTCGCTGGGCCGAGAGAAAGCATGCTCATTTCAAAGAGTATACTGTTTGGAGCATGGTGTTGTGATTCGCAGTGCATGACGGAGAAGACATACATAGTGGGACGCGGAATCTTTCTGACTAAATAAAGCTGTTATGACTAAATTTAGCTAGTGTTTTAGATAAAAAAAAAGCTTGTATAACAGAAGAAGATAAAAAGAGAGAAAAAGAGATAGTTAAATAAAAGCTAATAGAAAGTATTTTATGTGCGTCAATTAGCTCAATTCGTGATACCTCGCTGAGTGGCTAGATCAGAAAATATGAGAGCCGCACAAAAAACAAAGCCCATTACACATACAACACCCGGTGTTCGCTGGTCGTCACCGACCCAACCACTAATCTGTCGGTTGGCAGCTTATCTATGGGAGAGAGGACGGGATCCCGAGTTTTCTGCCACCTATGGTCGTATGTGACAGGCATTGCCGAAAGAATGCTTTATAATAGTCACAATCAATAATACGTTGGGTAAGACGACCAAGTCATGAAAGACTGGAGGTCACTCGTGGCCGCTGTCAAAGTCCTGCACCGAATATGTTTCAATACAGCGACAAGAGAGGGAATTAAAAATGTTTCGCAAATGCAGCTTCACGTTACGGAATATTCAGTTTCGCAAAGAATGATCAAAGAGACCAAAATATCATCGAAAAAAGTTTCCAGATGTCACGTTGAAGACACGCACGTCCGTGAGGCACGCTGACTAACGCCCTCTCCAGATAAAATAATGAGCCTTGATGAAATGATAAGACCTTCTCAGCTTCACGGTCGAGTGACTCGAATCCTCCATTGAAACAGCCAGCTCGTTTTCACCGACTTGCAACGGGGGGGGGGTTTTTTCTAGTTGCGATGGAGGCTCTATCTATCGAGAGGCTGCGCGCGGCCTGGCTCTCCTTGCACGATTATGCAACTCGGCAGCTGAACGTATCGTGAGTCGTATCCGACACGAAAGAGACGGCCAAAAAAAAAAAAAAAAAAAAAAAAAAAAAACTGGTCTTGAATCTGCCATTCACTACTCTGTCTTTCAACGCCTCTATTCCATCTAACCATAAACGGAGAGAACATGCAGAACATCCACCTTCCAGATCATCAGTGGCATCGCCGTCGTCCTCCTCACCACCTCGCTCGGCCGTGTCTGCCTCTCTGCTCTCCAGAGCTCGATGCCCCGACCTCGACGATACACCGTCCCGCCGCCCGATTTCCCCGAGTCTGAATCCACGGTCGAGGACGCAA
The DNA here is from genome assembly GCA_000223055.1 of Claviceps fusiformis PRL 1980. NCBI lineage: Eukaryota > Fungi > Ascomycota > Sordariomycetes > Hypocreales > Clavicipitaceae > Claviceps > Claviceps fusiformis. The sequence continues at coordinate 5,801 of AFRA01001262.1, forward strand.
ACGTCAAAGTCGAGGGCAACGACAACATCCACTGCTATGCGCCAGCCACGGGCCAGTTCCTCGGCTTCGTCGACGCCTCCAGCCTGTCGGGCATAGATCGCAGCATCGCCGCCGCCGCCGCCGCGCAGAAATCATGGGCCAAGACGTCCTTCCGCGAGAGACGCGCCGTGCTGCGCTCTCTGATGCAGTACATCCTGGACCACGCCCGCGAGATATGCCGGGTCGCGGCGCTCGACAGCGGCAAGACCCTCATCGACGCGCAGCTGGGCGAGGTTCTCGTCACGGTGGAAAAGATCCAGTGGACGCTCCGGCACGGCGAAAAGGCGCTGCGGCCCTCGCGCCGGCCGACCAACCTGCTCTTGTCCTACAAGCGCAACACGGTCTACTATGAGCCGATGGGCGTCGTGGCCGCCCTCGTGAGCTGGAACTACCCGTTCCACAACATGATGGGCCCCATCATCAGCGCCCTCTTCACGGGCAACGCCATCGTCGTCAAGGTCTCGGAGCAGACGGCCTGGTCGAGCACCTGGTTCCTGCAGATTGCGCGCGGCGCGCTGGCCGCCCACGGACACGATCCCCGTGTCGTCCAGATGGTGGCCTGCTGGCCCCAGGCCGCCGCGCACATCACCTCCCACCCCGACATCAGCCACATCACCTTTATCGGATCCCAGTCCATCGCTCGCCATGTGGCCTCCGGCGCGGCCAAGGTCCTGACCCCCGTGCTGGCCGAGCTCGGCGGCAAGGATCCCTTCATCGTGCTCGATTCCGCCTCCGCCAGCAAAGACCTGCCCCGCATCGTCGAGGTCATCCTCCGCGGCACCTTCCAGGCCGCCGGCCAGAACTGCATCGGCATCGAGCGCGTCATCGCCGCAGCCCACTACGACGAGCTCGTCGAGATGCTCACCCCGCGCGTCCAAGCCCTCCGCCTCGGCCCCGACGCCGACGTCGGCGCCATGATCAACGAGGGCTCCCACGACCGGCTCGAGGCCCTCATCGAGGACGCCGTCCTCCAGGGCGCCCGCCTCCTGGCCGGCGGCTCCAGGTTCACCCACCCCGACTACCCCAAGGGCCACTACTTCCAGCCAACCCTCCTCGTCGACGTCACCCCCGCCATGAAGATTGCCAAGCAAGAGTGCTTCGGCCCCATCCTGACCCTCATCCGCGCCCCGTCCTCCTCCCCCCGCGATATCCTCGCCATTGCCAACGCCCCCGACTTCGGCCTCGGTGCCTCCGTCCACGGCTCCGACCGCGATCCCGCCATGGCGCCCATCATCCATGGCCTCAAGGCGGGCATGGTCGCCGTCAACGACTTTGCCGTCTACTACGCCGCCCAACTGCCCTTTGGCGGCGTCGCTGGCTCCGGATACGGCCGCTTCGCCGGCGAGGAAGGCCTACGCGGCCTATGCAACATCAAGAGCGTCTGTCAAGATCGTTTCGGCTGGTTGGGCATCCGCACTGCCATCCCCCCTCCCGTGCAGTACCCCGTGGCCAGCCAGGACAAGGGCTGGGTCTTTACCCAGGGAGTCATCGAGCTTGGCTATGGCGGATGGCTGACCAAGGCCAAGGGTTTGAGGAAAATATTGGGCAACATGTAGTGGCCCGCCTTTGCTTTCCTCCCGATATCAATGTGGCAATCTCCCACCCCATCAAACAAGTCGATCTCGTCATACTCCATAGCTTTGGTGAAGAAAACATGCAATCGCAGCAGCTCTTGGTGCCAATTTTTATTCCTGCTTCACTCCCGCGTTTACATACATATACATACATGTATGCATGTGCCCGTGCTGTCATGTCACAATTTTACCCCCAGATACAAACAAACCTGGTGCAGATTTTATGAAAGCCATCATTCAAATTCTTCTACCTCTGTTTGTATCTGCGTGAGTCTTATTTTTTTTTTTTTTTTTTTTTTTTCATCGACAAGCCATCCCTCCTATCATTCCTGCCTCGATGAACATGACCCATTGATGTAAGCGCGAAATCTTGCCTTTAATGAACATTTGCTTCTTTCAACCCCCCAAATAACAAACAGACCCCAAGGCATATATATATACCCAGTAGCTTACCAGCCAACCTCAACAGCCGCAGAAGCCGAGCTTTGCCATTCATTGGCCGCAGGCCTGTCATTAGACTGGCTCCATCCGTTGCCGGCGGCGATGGGATTGTTAGCTTGACCCCAACCAGATGTGGGAGCAGCAGTGTCGCCTTCATTGTTAGCACCGCCCCAGCCGTTGTTGCTCTCGGCGGTATCATTACCATTGCTAGTCATCGGCGCTTCCTGCGCCTCTTCAGGATCGAAGTCCGATTCTGTTTCAAACTTTGGCTTCTTTGCGGCCTCACCCTCCGGAACGTACATTTGAAGAAATTCAGGAATCTCCTGCCCAGTTTCCAGAAGCGTTCTGGTGAGAACACTGGCAATGCCATCATCGTAAGTGGGACTAAAAAGAGATGTGGCGACACCGCGATGTCCGATCCGTCCGGTTCGACCTAATCATGATAAATTTTGTCAGGACGCGGGAAAACTAATTAGATAAAAATCAAAAACAGTTCTTTACCAATTCGGTGGGTATATTCTTCAATGCCACCATGATCAATCGATGGTAGGTCATAATTGATTACATGCATGACATTCCGAACATCAATGCCTCGAGCTGTCACTCCTGTCGCGATCAGGATAGGAGCCTTGCCCAATCGAAAAGAACGCAAGGCAGCTTCGCGCTCTTTCTGTGTTCGATCGGCATGCATGGAGGTCACTGGCAGTCCGATATTGTAAAGGAAGTCATCCAAGTTGTCAACCTCGCGACGGCTGTTGCAGAAAATGATGGTCCTGACCCCAGTTATTTGATTGAGAAGGTTGAGAAGAATGTCACGCTTCTCTTCACGCTCGGCCTCAATGATGGTTTGCTTGATGTTTACGGTGGTGCTTCCAGCTCTCCCCACTCGAAACCGAACGTGAGCTGCCGACAGATTTTCTTTGGCCAGATCACGAGCAGCCTTGGGGAAGGTTGCAGAAAACAGGCCATACTTGATGTTTCCTTCGTCCTGTTCTACAACGCTCTTCATCAGTTTTTTGTTTTTCCTTTTATTTTATTTTCACGTCTCATAACATAGAATGCAAGAGACTTACCTCCACCAGTCAAAATTTGTCGAAATTCATCCTCCCAGTCGCCCTCGAGCATTTCGTCGGCTTCATCAATCACAATATACTTGAGACGTCGAAGCGTCAAAACGTTGGGACGAGATATGAAGTCCACCAAACGTCCAGGCGTGCCGACCAGAATGTCGCAACCGCGGCTGAGAAGGCCGATTTGTTCCTTAATAGGTAATCCTCCGTACACCACGCAAGGACGGAGCATGGTGCGATAGCAGAATTTTCGGGCCTCGTTGAAGATTTGGACGGCCAACTCACGAGTTGGCGCTACTAACAGAACCAAAGGCTCGGCTGTTACTTGATCGACACCTTCACGAAACGTGGCTGGGTTGGGACGGGGTGCCGCGAGCTTCTTGGCTTTCCCCATCAACTTGCTGAGAATCGGGATCAGATAGGCAGCGGTTTTGCCCGATCCTTTGACATAGCAACGAAAAAAACAAAACAAAACAAAAACATTTAGTTTCAGATGAGGTCTCGCGAGAAAATGGGAGCTTGTACGAACCAGTCTGCGCAATGCCAATGACATCGTGACCTTGGAGCATAGACGGAATAGTGTATTTCTGAATGGGAGTTGGGAAATCATAGCCCATCAGCTCAATGTTTTCAAGCATGACAGGATGAAGACCAGCATCACGAAAATTGCGAATGGGTTCGATTCTGGTTGGTCCTTCCTGCTGAACCTCTATTTCTTCGATTCTGCCGGATGTCAGTCGCTTTCATGGATACAAGGTAGGAAATGTGTGGCATGACATACTTGGAAAAGTCCAGCCCGGCCCGTTCGTGGCGAGTTTCAGGATCACCAAAGAGCTCAAGTTCAAGCTCCGCAAACTTGGGACCAACATCTCCAAAGTCTTCATCCCACTCATAAATCTTGGCCTGCCCGTCAAACTGCTTGGGGCTTTCGCCAACAGAAAGGGCAGCGTAGTCAATCTTCTGGCATTCAACCCAGGCAGCCGATTCACCTGTTTGTGCTTTTGCCGTTTCCATGATAGCAGTGTTCGATTCTTCGCCAGGAAACGAAGCTTCCTATCTGGAAAAGAGCGGAAAAGAGGACAGAGAGTGGAAAGAGAGGGACAGTGCAGGCATAAAGGTCACAGGATGTAAAAACAAACGGCAAGAGGCATGCATTTGAAAGAAAGAAAAGGAGAAAAGGAGATTGAGTTTGAGAGATTCTGATATGTAAATAACAGAAATAAACAAACGCGAGCACTGCCAAACCGCTGTCACTTGGCGCAGCTGCCGGCCAAAACGGCGCCACTTAGTTGGCAGCTGTCAAATGTCGGCTGCCAAACTTCGGTTTCGCAATCGCCACTGGAAGCCACACTGGTAAACCGAGGAAATGAAATTGACAGTCACAATACGGGCATTGCTGAGTGCCGACGAGCCACACAGGTTGTGTATTGAATTATCACTGATCCCACACGACTCAGAAGTCAGTAGATACCCGGAGCCATGCTCGCTGCTGCCACATTGCAGCTGCGTGATGAGCCAGTCTCTATTTCTGGTCAATTATGACGGCAGGTACATGTGAGAAATCCCTTTGGGTGCGGTAAGGCGCCAAATGGGTACCGACAGGGTTAGCGGGCCAATTATACCGGGGCTAAATGAGGGGTACTTAGATTTCTATAGGAACTGCACTATAATAGAAGTCCTAATAATTTCCCTTAGTATAAAGAGCTATATTATATATATTATAACTATAATAGGTCCTTTATAGGTATATATTCCTAGTATTATAAGCCTTACCTAGTAGTTACTGCCTTTATTACTAACTTTATAATTAAGGCTACCTAGCTTTAAAGCCTTAGTAAGTAATATAATAAAACTAAGATTTTATATATTAAATTAGTTTATACTTACTTTTTTTAGTAAAAATATCCTTAGCTTAAAATCTTTACTTTATTAAAGTAAGCTTATTAAAAGCTTTAAAGATTTAATAATAAAGATAAATATACTAAGTAACTTAATTTTTATAGCTTTCTTACTATAGCTACCTATAGTATTAAAGTAAGAAAGTATTTATAAAAATAACTAAAAGGAGAAACTTTTATACTAAAAACTATTAATTTTTTTATAAGCTTAGTATTAAAAGCTTTTTAAAGCTTTTAGCTAATTACTAATATTAACTCTTTTTATATAATTATTATAATTTATTATAGTAAATAGCTATATTAGCTTTTTTACTAATAAATTACTAAATTCTTATTATATTAGCTATACTTAAGGGTTTAATAATATTAATTATTATTAAAGAATCTTAATAAATTTATTATCTTTATAAACTATAAAAATAAATAGTATAAATATATTATTTTTCTAAGTAATATTATTAACTTAAGGCATTAAAGAATAGAATTAGTATATATATTATATATTTTATTAAATTAGTTAAACTCTTACCTAATCCTTATAACTAGGAATAGTATAAATATAGCTATAAAGCTAATAAATCCTTTATTTATTTACTTTTTTTACTTTAATAAATAAATATAGTATATTATTATTAATATAAGCTATACTAATAGCTTTATAGCTTAGCTATTAAAGAGTAATAAAAAGGTTCCTTATAGAAAAGAGATTATTAATGTTACGGTCCGTTCCCAGAGGCGGAACCCACCTCACAAAAGGAGGGTTCCACTGCACATAGCTAGAGAGAACAACTTTAACCATATATACACTTAATTACCTACCTATAACTTAAGTGTTCCTTCTTCTTATAACTTTACAATATACTATACCTATTATATAAGTACCCCTATTTATATATAATATTTAGTATATAATAAGTAGTAATAATTACTATTTTTTTATATACCTATTTACTATATAAAAGCTAATAATAAAAACTATAAACCTTATATTAATAATAAAAGAAAACTAA
>AFRA01001263.1:0-11832 GCA_000223055.1 Claviceps fusiformis PRL 1980
CGTTCCCCTTTCTCTCTGTTTCTCCGTCTTTCTCTCTCTCTCTTCTCTCTCTCTCTCTCTCTTTTATTTTCGAAAACAATGGTCTTTTCTGATAGCAACGGGTTTCGCAATCTGCCTCCCCTTTCTTGTCAATTCTCATCTCTCTCTCTCTACTACCGAAACATGACATACTTCCATTTTATCGTGGCAAATGAGCTTTTTTTTTCAGCTAACCAACAACTTGAGGTCACGGCGCTGCCACTTTTCAAGACCAACATCACCATCATGCAACAGCCGCAGGTCAAGGATCTCACGTTGGAGGCGACAACGTGAGACCCGCACACGTCTTCACTGGCTATGTAGGCCAAGGTTATCCCAGTAGCGCTCAAGGCGGGCCAATGTCTCATATGGCGCCTAGAGCAGGTAGTGACGGCAATGCCACGCGAAAACATTGCCGACCTAATGTTGAAGTACCGGAGGGTCTTTTCCCCAATATTCCGGAGGCCAAGAAACGGAAGTTTATTCTGGTAGATGACAGCATGCGAGGCTCAAGGCTCCGCGTTCGAGTCACGCTTGACGGCGTTGACACGAATGAGATACCAGATAGCTTTCGAAGGGGGGCGAGCGTTTTTCCTCGAAGTTATTTCCCTCGTGAAATGCAAAGCCCCCCTCCCAGCGCATCTGGTTCGCAGTTCTTCTCGGAGGATTTGTTTGATGGTCATGGCGATGGTGGTGACGTTGGCGATGACGATGGGATCCAGGAGACGGAGGGTCGAGTCCCCGGCCGTCATCGCGGAATGACCAAATCGGCTAATCGGGCAGTCGAGGTGACGGTGGGTGCAGGAGGCGGTGGTGGTGCAGCAGTTGTGCCGAGGATGAGGAAGTCCCGCCGCCGAAAGGAGGTCAAACTAAACGACCTGGCTTGTCGAATGGCGTGGCTCCAAAGTCGTGTTTTTGCAGGCCGGACGGTCTTTCTCCAGCGCGCATGTAAGCACGAACCCTCTCCCTGTGCCCAAAGATGAAGCATCACGAAAGCTAATCTGTTGCGTAGTGGACACATATCGCAACAAGACAAAGACAGCCGTTGAAGGCACGATGCAAAGCCTTGTTGCCCTTGCGCCGCATTACGAGACTCGGGCAGGCAAGCGGAAGTGGAACGACAGATATCGGCGTGGTGACACGGCCGACGATTGAGGTGGGCCGTCAAAGGCCCGGGGGTCGTGTGTATCTCTTTTTTTTTTTTTTTTTTTTTTTTTTTTTTTTTCTTTTGTCGCAACCCCGAAAACGCCCTTTGCATTTTGCTAGCTAGCGGGGTCTGGTGTGTGCAAGTAGCGGATAGAATCTCTTCGTTTGTTGGATCTCTTGTTGGATTCTTTTCTTGTTGGCTTTGTTTACTAGTGTGTTTTTTTCCGAGTGTTTTGTCAAAGACCTTTATTTTATTGTATTTTGTCTGTATGTTGTCCCTTTTCAAAAATGGGGCTTTCGTTGTTTTTTTAGTCTTTCATATCCTGGAAATCGGCTTGGGGTCTTGGCTTTGGCTTGTTTGGTCTCTTCTCTCTGGTCGTTAGTCTTATAGTCTTGCCTCACACCAGCGTGGGAAAGAGTTCTTCCCAGCGTAAAGACTCTCTCGTGTTACTCCTGGAGACACGTGGTTGGTCCCTGCCAGGAAAGTGATGTCGCGATACAGGGGCGGGCGGGGGCGATGCTTTGCGTGCAATCTGAAGAACCGACGACTGTATGTGCGTCGGGCGGCAAGGAATGGGGATCTATACCTTATATATACACGTTTACACGTGTATACATGTCATTTTTCAGAATGATGCAATACGTGTCTATGATTGTGCACGCTGCAGTGATCACTGGTCACATGATCACATGATGACGTCCATGCATGGATGGATGGATGCATGCATGCAATCACAGATGGCTTTGGTGGAGGAGGCTACAGTTTTTGTACTACGGTGCGGGAGGGTTTCATTTTTCATATTTCATTTTTTTCATCGTCTTATTTTTTTTATTATTATTATCTTGGTTCTTGCCTAATTTATGCTCAATTCCTTTGTAGATTCTTGGCAGACTTTCCGTGGGGTGACGAGTCCTGTCTTGATCCATAGTCGTACCATGTCGATGTGGCATGCCCGAGTCCAAATGCCACATGCACCCATCCAATGGATACATGTGCAGTGTCCTCAAAATCTATCCTTCCACGGCGGGAGACTGAATGGCGCTGTTGTCGGCGTCTGGCTCGGGTGTTCAAGGCGGCCGTGCGGCTGGCTGGCTGACCAGACCAGACTCCAGACTCCGCCAAACACAGCTCGCGCATCCATATTCCAGTCTGCACAAGAACATTCCACGACAAGTCCGCGACACGGGTCTATTGTCCCGTGCCCCTTCGTGTCGGGTCGTTCGTCGTCACAGTCGGCATGTCTCCGCAGAGTCCGCCCGAGCAGACTCCTCCCAGACCAGCACAGTCGTCACCCGCCGAGCTCGATGCCACGCCGGTTCATGGCCACGGCCACGGCCACGACCACGGCCACGACCACGGCCACGCGTGTGCTCCGTCTGTTCCCGAACACAGTGTCCGTGTTGCGATTGAGTTGCCCGCGTCGTCGGGCCCGGACCGGACGGCAAGGCCTGGGGAAGATGCTGCGGCGGGCAGGGGTCGTGGAGAGGACGGGAAGGCGGGATGGGAGGAGCAGCAGCAGCAGGCGAATCCGTGGCCGTATCATGGGCCTGCGTTCGGGTTCGACGGCCGGGGGCTGACGGGGACGATTTATGGGAAGGGGGTGGATGTGGAGGAAAAGCAGCAGCAGCAGCAGCATGAGCAGCAACATCATCATCATCATCACCATCATCAAGCGTCCACGTCAGACGCCGCACCTCCGTCCTCGCCTCCCGTACATGCTCCGGCTTCGTCGGTCCCCTCCCGACCTTATAAACCGTATCGACCGCCCGCAGGACACGGAACGTGCGCGAGGCCGGTGTCGCCGGAGAATGCGGGTGCGGCGCCGCATCACTTTTACCAGCCGCTTCGTCCGGGCCCGGATGGACAATCTGCATCGTCTCCCGGTCCGTCTTGGTCAACTCCGCGCCCGACGCCGTCACCCGCCGTTCCCGACTCGACGCAAGATGCCCGTCTGCTCGCCACGGCTCACCCTCCCGCGGCAGTGACGGCCTCGTCCCCGGAACCTGTCCATCTTCAACATCCCGTCCAGTCTGCTGCTGCGCAAGCTCTCTTGTCAGCACCAGCGTCGTCCTCGTCGTCTTCATGTAGCCCCCACCATGGCCCGACTCCTTCTTCTTCTCCTTCTTTGCCTTCTCCTCAAGCAGCAAGTCCGCAGCCCCGGTGTGACCCGGGTCCGCGCACGTCTCCGGCTTGTGGTCCTCCGTGCTCCCCTCCGCCGGCCTATTCCTTGCCGGACCCTGGCCTGCCGGACTCGCAGCCTGCCGTGTGTCAACAGCAACAGCGACAGCAACAGCGACAGCAACACCAACACCAACACCAACACCAACACCAACACCAACACCAACACCAACACCAACACCAACACCAATACCTTCCGCCGTACTCACCGTCCCTGATATCCTCAGCACAGCTCGCGTGTGCTACCAACAGCAGCAGCAATGTCAAGAACAATAACAACGCCAGCACCTCTGACAACATAAACGCCACCGCGCCTCCCGAGATATCCTGTCCGCAAGACACCTCCCCTCCTCCCCTCCCGCCCCGACGCCCCCACGCGTCCCCCTACGACGGCTTCGGCGCCGGCCCAGCCAACGCAGCCAGCTACCCTCCTCCGCCCAAAACAAACTACATCCCCCAAGCGCCGCCCGCGCACCCTCCTCGTCCGCTCCTAGGATCAAGCACCCTGACCCACGCAGGGAACCTCCTGTTCAGCGCGTCCTCCGCAAAGAAGTGGCTCGACAAGACCAGCCACGTCCTGGAGAGTAGGTTGGAGGCAGTTCTGCAGGGTCCAGCATCTGCGTCTGCGTCTGCGTCTGCGCCTACGTCCCGGCCGGCGCATAGATCCCCGTCTCCAGGTATGGGAGCAGGACAAGCGCCGCGCGGACAGGGACTTTATCCAGGATGGAAGGGTCCATAGAAGACGAGGGCTGAGGACATTTGTGTTTCCGGTTGGGGTTTTTTTTTTGTATAAAGGGGCTAAGCATGCATGTATCTACTTTGTATTTTTATTTCTCCTCCAATTCTTTTCCTATTTTCTTTTTATGTTATTTTTTTTTTCAATTTCTTTTGCATTTTGCTATCCACGTTCTTCTCTGCAGGTTCTGTTTGTATCCTCTACTGTATCCTCTATTTGTACCCTACATTTCCTTCTCTCCCATACCACCCCTCGTCGTGCCAAACCTCAGCGAGGTGTTTGGAGCACAAATCTCTTTGCATCACTGTTTTTCCTTGGTTGCGGAACTCTTTCTTGGAGCGTTATTTCGATGTGTAGACTTGGATTTCTGGTCTTGTGGGCGTGGCTCATGAGATGTCTATGCATGTGTCTATGTGTTTGTATGTATCTATACGTATGTATTCATCTGTACATCTATACACATATGGATCTGTATATCTGTATAGTTCTTATATATCTTTCTACTATATAGATCTGGATAGACATGCACATATGGATCTGTATCCCTATACATCTATGTATATGAGTGTGCGCATATGCATGTAAAAGCACACTCAAGAAATCCGCTCATGACCCCACGTCTTTACCGCACAAAAGGCAGAAATAGCGGCGGGGGATTCCACAAGCAGCCCGAGATGCACTCGTCGCAGAGTCCCCCCGGATTGGTGTCTCGTGGGGCCGATAAAGGGACTGGTGTGACTTTATGTTGGACAGACACGCGCGCACGCACAGTATGTGGGCATGAGGCATCTAGATTCCTGCTGGTTACTAGCTGCGATGATGGCGCGCTTTTGTTGTGTGTGTATATATATATATATATATATATATATATTCTTGTATTAAGTAAGAAAGAACACTACGTGTGTATACGAGTCTTGGTTGCGGGCGTGTATGTGTTTGGGGTTTAAGGTGAGGAGGTTAGGAAGGTAGTAGGTGAGTAGTTAATCCTTTAACTGTTTATCTTTAGATAGTAAAGAAAGAGTAAGAGAATAAGAACAAGAATAATAAAAGAATAATAAAGAAAAAGTAAAGAAAAAGTAAGAAGTTAATAAAAAGAATTAGAAAAAAAAAGAAAAGAAAGAAGAAAGAAAGAAAGAAGAGAAGAAAGAAGAGAGTAATGTTGGCAGTAGAGATTTATTTTAGTTTAATATAGTGTATCATAAGTAAATATAGTGAGATGAGAGGCTTCTTACAGTCTTCACATATTAGACGCAACTGGGCTACGAACAACATACGGGGCTGCAGGTGCTTGGTGCTCCATCCCTGGTGATTCCTCTTGAAAGGTTGGGGGATTGCTCTTGATGGCGGTGACTTTTGTGTGCCAGTTTGTCATGCAAAGGCGCTATTGAGGAATCATGATTCACGGCTGGAGAACCTCGGAATCGAGACCCGAGTATGGCGGCAGCTTAGGGGCGGGTTTGGCAAATTCCCACACGAGTCCAGGAAACGACATCAAGGTACAAGCACGAGAGGGGGCAGACAAGAAGGCGATTTTCGTGCCAACACAGGGCATCGATGGAGCGGCACGAGGTGCATCTTCACAGACCATGAGGCATACTTGTTGACGACGAAATCAGCCACGTTGCGGTGACAGAGTGAAACCATACGTATGTACGTATGTACATACATACAACATATGTATATGTTACTTTTTTTTTTTTTTTTTTTAGTAATCAAGTCCCTCGTGCGGTAAACGAAAAGGACGGCTCAACGGCCGATGGGCATTGGCACTCACACAGCAGCATGGCGAAAACACGTCCGAGACGCGCAGACGAGACAAAATGCCGATGAGCCAAGCATTTCGCTCCAAGGCCAAGGATGCAACACTACTCGACGGACAGGTCATGTGGCATAGTCTGATGGCTGATCTCATTGGCACGAAGGCACAGATTGGCATGTAGAAGCGGAGGAGGAGGAGGAGGAGGAGGAGGAGGAGGGAGAGGAGCAAGAGGAGGCAGAGACAACGACTGGTGGATGAAGCGGGCAGCCTCTGTTATAGTCGTGACCAAATACTCCATACTTTAGAGGTTTAAATATCTCGTTTCTCCCTCCAAAAAAACAAAAAAAGATGATCTTATAGCATTTTCCAGTTTCCCTTCCGCACTTCTCCGCTTCTTCAGGTCATGCGTTACGCGGGAGAACATTCAAGAGCGCAAGTCACGGGCAATTGCGATGCCTCGGGTTCGGGTTCGAGCCAGGAACGGCGAAAGGAGGTGACGTAGATGAGGGATCCGTCATCGATCCACATTTGGGCTGCAGCATTGATTGGATTCCTTGCAATTTATGCTGGGCGGACTGTCCCATGTCGTGGGAAACGATGACAAGGGACACTGGGGTCTTTTTCATGATTGTTTATTATTGTGGTGTATGTATTGATTTGTCCGTGTTGCCCGAAAGACGATGTCGCCATGTTTTTCGGGAAAAAAAAAAAAAAAAAAGACCCACCACCATCTTCTCACCTCCCTTGCTACCTGACGTACGGATAAGGTGACGTCGGACTGCCGGCTCGCAATTCGTCCGGAAAGCTCCTGCCATCCATCTGCTCTCGGTGCTTCATGTTGGGACTTTCAGGTACCTGCCCAAAGTAGGAGTCAACAAGGTTGAAACCCTGGCACACACAAACCCCTTTGCTCAACGCCGGATATGTACATGATCCGTCATGGAGGCAGCACGACGGGCAATCGCCAATTGGGCCGTTCACGCGTGTCGACTTTGACTGACTGTTGAATCTCGACGGTGGACTGTGCCGTTGTCATGTGTCCTGGTGTTCATGCCCCCATGTTTTGAAGGCGGCAGGGCTGCCAGTTGCTGCCAGACGGCCGCCAATGTTGTGCCCAGTGGGCAGTGCTGTGCCAGTGCTGTGCCAGTGCTGTGCCCGGCGGCTGCGTGGTGCCCTCATGGAGTGCGGTGCCCTGTGCGGTGCCCTGTGCGGTGCCCGACGCGCTGCATCCCTCTGCTTCAGCGCTCCGACTGACCAGAGCCCCAAATGCCCCAGCCCCAAGTCCGCCATTGACGGCTGGGACTCCCGTGTCACCCCCCCAAAAGCGGCCGCGCAGTCTGCTGCCAACCATGATGGATGTCTGGTTTGTTCCGGCCCGAGCTTCCCTCCATCCAAGTCGTCTCGTCTCGCCTCGCACTCGCCTTGCCTTGTCTGCCCTGCCTTATTAGCTTTAACAGCTCAACAGCCAAGCCGACCAGACGGCCTCCCTTGCCCCGTCCAACCCCCCCCCCCTTCTCTCCCTTGGATCACCTTCTTGCACCCGCGCCTGATTTTCCCTCTCTCATTTTCCTCCCTTCTCTTCTCCTCCAACAACAATCCTCTCACAACCACAGCTTTTTCCATCCAGTCGCCGCCAGCTTTGTCTGGTCAACGACACAACAGAAGCTCGATTGTCCTCTCTCGAGCCTCGAAATCAATTCTTCTTCCGCCGGCCGCCGCCTGGTCGTCTCACATCCACTTTCTCCTCCTGTCGGCAAGGCCCTTGGGTCGGTTAGCTCTTCGGTCACCGCCCCATTCCATCTTCCCCGTCCGCTCGAGCCTTACTTAGCACGTCGGGTGCCACACCAACCATCAGCCACCAAGTCGCTTCTGATCTGACCGCTTCCCGCCGTCATCAGATCCAACAGTTCTGTACAGGTACGCTGATTCGTGTGAAGAGAAGGGAAGGGACGCGTTGGACAGGGTCAAGGAAACACGAGGACAATCGTCGTGCCTCTGTACAATCACTGCGTCTTTTTTTTTCTTTTTCTTTTTCTTTTTCTTTTCTCTTTTCCCATCTCTTCTCTCATCTCTTCCCTCTCTTGATCGAGTAGTCAACGGCACATGTGCGGGCTTCTCTTCCATTTCCCTGGCATTCATTCAAATCCCGATGTGCTGGTGGTTTCGGCATCGAGTGGTTGCTGCGGGTTGCACAGGCGTCAATGACGGTCCAGTGGTGCCAGGCCGTGGCATGCCTGAAGCCAGTGCACTGTCAGCACCCGCATGCCAGCTTGGGCGTTTCAATGGTTCGGCCTGCCCGCCAGCCCGCCTGGCAACCACAGCATCCCTTGACCGAAAGTCCTGCACCGACCGAACTTGGCCCGGTGGCGTGGTCGTCTGAGCCCTGCTCGTCTTTCCCTCTCTCTCCTCGAGCTGTCCACAAACATCAATCTCTTCCCCCCCTTCTTCCTTTTCAATCATCACCACGAGCGCCGTCGTTGCTTCAATTATTCATCGCCTTCAATTTCGACGTCAATCAATTTCAGAGTCATTCGTTTTACTAATTCAACGCACCACAGCCGCGCACTCCCACAGGCTTGGTCGTGAGATTGATTGATTCTCTCCCCCCCCCCCCCCCAAACAAACAAACATCAAAACTTTGTCATCGTTTGGAAGAGAAACGAGTTTCGCAGCCGCATTGCGAACATGACGACCATGGTAAGTGTTTCCATCTCGAGTGTTCCCTTTGTCCCAACAACACGCCATGACGAATGACGAGTCTGGTTTATCCTGAGGACAATTTACTCACTCCAAATGCCCACAGGATCTTCGCGTGGGGAACAAGTACCGGATCGGCCGAAAGATTGGTTCAGGCTCCTTTGGCGACATCTACTTGGGCACCAACATCATCTCTGGAGAGGAAATTGCCATCAAGCTGGAATCCGTCAAGGCCAAGCATCCTCAGCTAGAATATGAAGCCCGTGTCTACAAGTCACTTGCCGGTGGTGTCGGCATCCCGTTTGTGCGCTGGTTTGGCACTGAATGTGACTACAACGCCATGGTGCTCGACCTTCTCGGTCCCAGTCTCGAGGATTTGTTCAATTTCTGCAACAGGAAGTTCTCTCTGAAAACTGTCTTGCTGCTTGCCGACCAGCTCATCTCTCGCATCGAGTATATCCATGCCAAGTCCTTCATTCATCGCGACATCAAACCCGACAACTTCCTCATGGGCATTGGCAAGCGTGGCAACCAGGTCAATGTTATTGACTTTGGTTTGGCCAAGAAGTATCGCGACCCCAAGACTCACTTCCACATCCCCTACCGCGAGAACAAGAATCTCACGGGCACCGCCCGTTATGCTTCCATCAACACCCACCTGGGTGTCGAGCAGTCTCGCCGCGACGATATGGAATCCCTTGGCTACGTCATGCTCTACTTCTGCCGAGGCTCTCTTCCCTGGCAGGGTCTCAAGGCAGCTACTAAGAAACAGAAGTACGATCGTATCATGGAGAAGAAGATGACCACTCCCACGGAGGTTCTCTGCCGCGGCTTCCCCAACGAGTTTGCCATATACCTCAACTACACTCGCTCTCTTCGGTTCGATGACAAGCCTGACTACAGCTATCTGCGCAAAATCTTCCGTGATCTCTTTGTCCGCGAAGGCTTCCAGTATGACTACGTTTTCGACTGGACTGTCTACAAGTACCAGAAGAATGCCCAGGCCATTGCTCAGGCGGCCGGTCAGGTCAACCCGGATGAGGAGGACAAGGCTCGTGCTTCTCGCACCAATGCTGCTGCCGCCGCTGGCCAGTCTGGTAATGTCAAGCCTAATGCTATTCCCAGCTCTCGCCGCAAGGTGCTTGTTGCAACTGGCGCCGTTGTAGATACTCCGGATACCAACCGCGCAATTGGCGGTAGCGACAGGATGTGAGTGTCTCAGTAACAGGTCCAGCCATTTTTTTCCCCTGACAATTTCTTCTTTTTTTCCATCTTCTCCTTTGTAGAGGAGTTGTTTTCGTGCGCATCGTGCGCATCGTCGACGTCTTCCTCGTCGACCGTACTTGATCACCGCTGACTAGAAGGAAAATTTGCTGACAATCTATGGCTGACTCAGTGGACGATAAACAGGCTTCGCTCTGCTTCAAAGGGAGCGGCTTATGCCTCTGGCAGTCACCGACCGAAATGAATCGTGAACATGGCCCATGATCTATTCCCCTTTCTCCCTTCGACCCCACGTGTCGATCTCGGGATGTCAACATGGAAACAATGGTGGTTTAGATATCTACACTGGATTACATCAATTCTGGCCGCAAAACATTGCCCATCCGATCAAGTCAACAAAGTCATAATGTCAAGAGAGAGGAAAACAAAAACACTGCCCCTAGACTGGAGAGACTGGAGCTTTTGTCATTGGTTCACTAAATGACGGCAGCTCACAGTTCATCGGCCGTGTCTGTTGACATTTTTTTGTGGGGGAATGTTTCAGAGGGACTTGGCGATTTTCATTTCTGTCGACTTGCTTTATTTCATCGTTTCGCATTTGCTATATTTCGTTCTTCGACGCATGTTAAGGTTTACGACTTTCACACATGGCTCCGATGGGTTTCGATTTGACAATCAGGCTGTCTCTGTTGCAACGGTGAAGCACTCGTGCTTCGTCAATCTACCAGAAGAAGCTTTTTTTTTTTCTATCATTGTCATCGATAACCGCATCTGAACGGCATGTCCGGTAATCCGCACCGGCGGATTACCACAGACTCGACCACGCAAGCCAAGATCTCTTGTGGCCCTCAATTTTATGCTGCTATGGACCTCATCCCGACACGCCAAGAAACTGCATCCATCTCTCAGCAGTCGCTGTATGGTGCAATACGACACGCGAAGTCTTTGGAGACGGTTGTATTCCGCTCGTCCTCGAAGAAAAACAAACAACAACAACCTTGCATTCAGTCGTTGCGGTACAGCTGCGTTACACTTCTCCCCTCTTTCATGAGCACTTTCTTACTTTTCTTTGGTCTTTCACATTCATCGCCTCTAATTCAACACATTTCCTTCTCTACCTTGTGGGTCTTGAATCTTTGCCACCGGACGGCTTCTGGGGAGGTTCGAGAAGTCGGAAGTCGTCCGCCGCCTGGTTTCAAACATGGAATTTGATGAGAATCACACGGGATTCCTATGGTATCTCTCCTGTCTCCAGTGTTTTTATTCATTTATTGATTTGATATCTGGACCGCGTTACGTCCCTGCTACCAAGAACTCGGTGCCCTCTCGACCCGACGTTGCTGGATCCGCCAAACACGATCAGGGCATGATGATGTCTGTACACGAGTTATATCAATGGACGATTGGTTTTCATGCAGCCTCGAGGGCGTCTACCTAATTTCAAGTTTGACTAGAGGCGCGCTGATATCGCATAGGAAGCCTTATCCGGCTGGCGCAGGACATAAACACAGAAGAAGAGATGCGCTGGATCAGGATGAGGATGAGGGCAGAGCTAGTGCGTCTTTATTAGGTAGTTTTACAATTGAGTGCTTGTTTTCTTTCCCTGCTACAATACGGTGTCATGTTTGCTGGAAATATGACGTCGACCAGACAGACGAAGAGGGTCGTGTGGTGGTCCCTAGTTGCCTAGTTCCTGAGGCCTTGCGGGGCCGGGGCCAAAGCCGTGGGGATTTTGGTGGGTGCGTGGGTGGGAAGTTGTTTGAGCGCGGTGACATGGGCGTGGGCGCGGCGGCGTGGCGGCGTGGGGGAGACTCTGATGGAGGCGGAGGCGACAAAGCACATGCATGGGTAATGGGGTAATGGACAGAGATGGGGCAGATGATTGGACGCATGCGTGGCGTGGCTGAGCCGCTGAGCGTCTCTTGGTCTGTTTGGCTTGGGTCTTGGTCGCGGCGAGGGCGAGGTTGAGGGCGAGGGCGAGGGCAAGGGCGTGTGTGTTTCTTTTTCTTGTTCTTGTTCTTGTTCTTTTTCTTTTCTCTGTTTTTCTCTGTTTCTTTCTTCTTCTTTCTTTTC
>AFRA01001264.1:0-11812 GCA_000223055.1 Claviceps fusiformis PRL 1980
TATAAGCTAAGAAGTAAGAGAAATAAATTAATATTTATTTAAATATCTTTAATACTAATAAATATTAGTTTAATTATTACTTTTATTATAATAAAAAAAGCTATTATCTTAATTATTATAACTTTTTAAAATCTCATTAAAAGGTTAGGTTTATATAATATAACTCTTAAGCTTAAATTCTTATAATTAAAGATAATTTACTAAAGTATTAAGTTTTTCTTATACTTTATAATTTATTTCTTAATATTAATAGCTATATTTATTATTTACTTATTTTTTAAGTTAAATATTTTAAAGACTATATTATTAATTACTTTATAAATTAAATATTAAGCTATAAAAATATTTTTATAAATTATTAAATTATATTAATTAATAAATAAAAAGGTTTTAATAAAGTCATTAAGTAATTAAACCTTTTACTTTATAAACTTAAGTAATAAAGGCTTACACTTACTAAAGTATTATTAAAAAAGCTATAGCTTATAATAAAAGTAATAACTTTAAAAAGGGTTAATAGTTTAATTTTAGTTAATATAGCTATTAATATTAATATACTAAAAAAAAGTATAAATTAAAGAAAGTTTTAATAAACCTTTAATAAAAAAAAAGTTATAATTAATTTTTATAAAATAATTTAAAATTAAAGACTTAAGTATTATAAATAATAAAAGAAAAATATTAAAATACTATTTTATTACTTAGCTATATAAAAAGGTTTTAAGTAAAAAGTTAAGTATAAGTTTATATAACCTTTTTAAGCTTTTTTTATTATTACTTAAGTTAATTATTAATAAGTATATTACTTATTCTAAAGAAATTTAAAAAGGATTTTATTAAAATAAATTATTTAAGTTAGCTAAATTAATTTAGTCTTAAGAATATTAATATTAAAAAATACCAAAATTATTGAATTAAAGAATAATAAGCTAAGTTATTAAAACTATAACTAAACTTATAAAGTAATAAAAAAAAATACTAATAAACGTATTATATAATAAGTTAATAAACTTATAGTTTAAGTTAATAATACTTTATAATAATAATTATTAAATAAGCTAAAATTAATTACTCTTTATATTAATTTCCTTTAACTAAGCTATAATTTATTTAATTATATAAAATTCTACTTAGCTTTAATTGTTACGGTCCATTCCCAGAGGCGGAACCCACCTCACAAAAGGAGGGTTCCGCCGCACATAGCTAGAGAGAATAACTTTAACTATATATACACTTAATTACCTACCTATGACTTAAGTGTTCCTTCTTCTTATAACTTTATAATATACTATACCTATTATATAAGTATCCCTATTTATATGTAATATTTAGTATATAATAAGTGGTAGTAATTATACATTTCTTTTATATACCTATTTACTATATAAAAGCTAATAATAAAAACTATAAACCTTATATTAATAATAGAAAAAAACTAATAAAGTCTACCTATTAGCCTAAATTCTTTAATTATTAGCTTTATTACTAAAACCTAACTATAATAAATCTATTGTTTTTAGGCTTTCTACTAAGACTTCCCTAACCTTAAGAATAAGAAAAGACTACTTTTATTATAAAAAGATATTAAAAACCTTTAAACTTTTACTAAATATTAATATATTAATAGTAACCTTTAGATTTACCTAAAGCCCCTAGCTATTAAAAGACTTATTTATTAAAACCCTATAAATTTTATTATAGTTAATATAGAGTAGAAATTAATAAAAAGCATTATTTATAAAACTAAGCTAGAATACCTTTTTAAATAAGTAAATTTAATATTAGGAAATAAAACTATAATACTAAAGAATAGTTTAAAATATATAAAAAATATCTATAATATAGGTATATATAATATTCTTAAAGATAAGTTAATAGGAGATATAGTAAGTATAGGAATTAGGGGACTACTAAAAACCCTAAATATTTTATTTTATATTAAGGAAAACTATATTTTTTTATAAAAAAGGGACTATATTAGTACTAGCTTTTATTAGAAAACTATCCTAGAAATAAGAATCTACCTTTATTTAACTTTTAGTATATTGAATCCCCCTTTAGGAACCTTATTAAATTCTATAGGAATTAACTAAAATAAGGCAATTTCCTACTTACTTAATAGTTAGGAGGAATATATACCTTCTTTATAGGTAATAGGATTCTAAGGATAATAATATAAGCTTAATATATATAATAAATTCTAGTAGTTTCTTACTAATATATATAATTAGTAAGAGTCTATTCTTAGTAAGATTTACTATAGCAGTATAAAGGAAATTAATAAAGCAATAATCTATATAATAGCTATACTAAAGGCTTCTAAACTAGCTAAATCCTATTAGTAAACTATAAAGTAAGCTTAACACTCTCTATTAACCTTAGAATAGGTTTTAACCTTAAATATATAATACCTTATAGTATTTTTTAGAATAATAAGTATATAAATATAACTAGCCTACGCAGCAACTCTTAACACCCTTTATACTAAGACTTTTTAGCTTTAGGGGCACTAAGTTAATAAGGAGTTCTATAAGACTTTATATAACCCTTTACTCTATAATAAGCTACCCTTTAGGAACGCTATATATACTTAGGGATTATTATTTATACCTATAGAATAATAACCTAAAGATAAGAATCCCTATAATAATTTAGCTACTTAAGCCTCAAAGATAATAAACTATTTAATAGAATCTTCTTAAAAACTTAATAATATTAAATACTTTAACCCTAAAATAAATCTAAATAATATTAATAGTAAGGCTATTAAATATAAAGGTAAATTTACTATTTTTATAAATATAAACCTTTAAATCTAAGCAGTTAGGGATTACTATAGCTATACTAGCCCTAACTGCTATAAATAAATTATATACTAAGTTTAGTATTTTTTTTATAGAGCTACCTATATATAGTACTGCTAGTATCTTAATAATATAGAAAGAGCTATAATACTTTATAACCTTAACTTAGTATTTACTATAGTTAAGAAAGAATTTAGTATTAAAATTTAAAACACTATTACTTAGCTTAACTAAGCTAAATTTACTAAGAATAATATATTATTTAAAATATCTTTATAGGAATTTATAATAAAAGCTTTCTTTTATACTAAGGCTAATAAGAAATCTACTAACCTTTAGCTTTTTATTTATCTTTACTATAAACTTTATATAAAGCTTTAATAAATTTACCCCTAACTAATAGAATTTAACTATTAAAATATATATATTAACCTAATAAAGGGTAAAAGCTATAACCTTAAGGACTTTATTATAAGTAATAAAACCTATTATAGAATAAAGTGAAGTAAGGTTTAAGCCTCTACTTACCTCCTTATAGAGAACCTAGATTTAATAAATAATAATACCCCCTACCTTACTATAGAGGCTTATTAGAATAGGCTATCTTACTATAATAGCTATTATAGTAGTAGTTATAGCCTACTTTAATACTAATAGAGTAGTTACTACTAATACTTATAAAGCTATAAATACTATTATAATTTTAGTAATAAATATAATAGTAGAAATTACTAGCCTTAAGGCTACTTATACCCTTTCTAACCTAATTATAGTTACTTCTATAAGGGTTATAAAAGGGCTCTATAATAGTTCTCTAAGGAACCTAAGGGGAATATACTAATAGCTACTTTTAATACTAAAAAGGTAAATCCCCTTAAATAATAAAAAGAAACTAAGCTTAAATACTATAACTCCTTTAAGTGCCTTTAGTATAATTATAAAGGTTATAAACTATAATTCTATAAAAAATAGGTGCCTAAGGAAGATAATAATATAAACTATATAGTTATAGTAAATAACTTTAATATAGAAGCTAAGGAGTTCTACCTTATATTCTTAGAATACTATATAGTTAAGAAAGGTATTATTAAAAGTAACTTAAATAAAAATAAATCTAACTTTATAAATACTTTTTATACTAAAAAGCTTACACTCCCCTTTAATATATATACTATAAAAAAATTATAGTATTTAAAGGACTAACTAATAGCTAGGTTATTAAGGTAGTAATAAGGCTATATTAATTAGAAATTACTAGGAAAAGAAAGGTAACTACTTATTTTAAAGTAAACCTTTACTTTAATAACTAAAGGTAGGACTATAAAATCTATTTTAATATAGGGACTTTATTAATATTAGTTAATAAGGAGTAGCTTTAATAAAGTAGTTATAATATTTAATAAAGAATTTAAAAGCCTAAACTTATAAATAATATAAATTCCTTTTTTTATATTATAAAAACCACTACCTTTAACTTTTATATTAAAGGTAAAGCTAAAGGAAAATTAATATTTAGTTACTTTACTATAACTATCAATATAATAAAGAAGCTTTTATTAAAATTATTAATTAGTATAGATTTTATATATAATTATAGTATTAAAATTAACTTTATTAACCCTAGGGTTATTTTCTAATCTATATATAATATAACTATACCTAGCTATATTTTCTACCTTACTAATATAGTTTTAATTAGAAGGGTTATTATAATATACTATATTACTATACTACTATATAGCTTAAAATTTATACTAGTTTTTTAAAAGGACTATATAATATACAAGGCTATAGGTATTTATTACTTTATCTTAAAGAACTACTAAATCTTTAATAGTATTATAAACTATAGGTAGGTAAAATGCTTATTAATTTATAACTTTATAAACCTCTTAATTTATATTAAGCCTAATTAAAAACTAAAAAACCTTTAAGGTTTAAACTTTATAAACTCTTACTTTACTATAAATAATATTAAGGACTTCTCTACCTTTTATAGTTATAATATTAATATTCTACTAAGCTATAAGAAGCTAATAAGACTAAAGGATATCTTTCTCTTTAAAATAAAGAAAAATACTAAGAATATAGCTAATAACCTTAACCCTAAAGTAGTTAATAATAGTGTCCCTTTATATAGTATTATATATCTAAATAATATTTTATTTATTATAAATAAATTTAATATTAAAATTATAAATCTTAACTTAATAATTATAAAGAAACTTATTAAACTTACTAATAAATATAATATTTACTATAACTAAAGGGTAGTATTAATACCTAAGGAGGAGTAAATATATATTAATCTTATTAATAGTTAGTAAAATTAGCTAAAACCCTTATAAATATATTACTTAAGTAGAACGGATTTTAAGAAGTTCTATAAAATCTTTAATAAAAAGTATAAAGCTAGTAAGGTATTCTATCTTAAAATAGAAGAAAAGGCACTATACTTATACCTAGGTTTCCTTATATAATATAATACTAGAAAAGAATATAAAGAAAGAGTAGTAATTAATATAAAATTTATAAATAGTATTACTATTCTAAATATATACCCTTTACCTAACTAAAGGGATATTATAAAGAATATACATAAAAAGTATTAAATATCCCTTCTAAATACCTTTAGCTTCTTTAACTAGCTTTTAATATAATATAAGTATTATAATAAAATAGTAATTATCTATAAGAGAGAAATTAAGGTATTTTATATTATAATATAAGGATATAAGAATTCTTTAGTATATACTTAGCGCTTTATAAATAAGTAATTCTATAAGTACTAAGCCTTTATATAAGTATATATTAATAATATTATAATTTTCTTTAATACCTTTAAAGAGTACCTAATTTACTTTAAGATTATATTTAAAATCCTTAAAAAGTGCTACTTATATATAATAGCTAAGAAGTTATTTATTAGCTATTTATTAATTTAGCTTTTAGGTTTTATTATAAATATAAAGGGTATTACTAATACTAGTAACTATATTAAGGTATTTAAAAACCTCTAAATGCCTACTATACTCTTAAATCTTAAAACCTTTATTAAAATAGCTAGTTTTCTTTATATAAAGGTTCCTTAGTTTAATTTATATATTAAACCCCTATAGAATAAAAAAACTAAAATACTTTAGAACTTTTATAAAAAAAATAAACTCCCTATTAAGTTATTTAAGTAGGTATAGAAATATATAGCCTAGTAGATAAGTTTTATACCCTTAAAGTAGGAAATTATATTTTTTAAAGTAATTTAGAAACTCTTATATATTAAGATTCTACTTTAGTACTATAACCCTAAAAGGCCCCTCTTTTTTAAGGTTAATATATACAAAAAGGGTTTTAGCTTATATACTTTTTAATTAATAGTTAATTAAAATAGTATTAGTATCCCTAGAAAGGATATTAATAATAATAAACTATACTTTATTTTATTTCTCTTCTAGCTAATCTTAGCTATTAAAAAAAGATATAGCTTAATAAAGGTAAAGGTAGCTATAATTATATAAAAAATAAGAAAACTAAGGAAAATAGCCTAATCTAATATATTAGCTATAAATATTATTACTAATTACTTATTAGTAAAGGGAATTATTAAGTATACCTCTTTTATAATAATAAATTTTAATAAAGCTAACCTTAAGCTTACTAAAGTTACTAATTATCTTTTATAATTTAAAATCTATAGTATTTATATCTTTAGCACTTTAAATATAATACCTAATATACTCTCTTATTTAATAATTAATATTAGCTATAAAGAAGTAGCTAACTATAGTAGCTTTAATAAACTTAATACTTATAAATATTTTAGAGAGGAATCTATAGCCTCTACTATTATAAATAAGGATTTAAAGAATTCTATTATAATAGAGTATTAATATAATATAAAGTATAGCTAAATTATTAAGGGTATTACTATATATAAGAAGAGGCAATGCTAAGCTAATTAAAACTAACTATAAATCCCTTTATATAGCTAGAACCTTTAAAACAATAGGCTTCTTTATTACTATAATTTAAAAGGATTATACTAACTCTATATCCCTTAAAATTATATAAAAGCCCTTCTTTAGCTAACTTATAATAATACTTACTACTTTAGAGTAAGGAGAATAGCTAAAGAGCTTTTTATAGTTTACTGTTATGGTTTGGTCTTTGACCTAACCTTAGGCTGCGTGCTGACGGACCGCACCAGCTGGCACCCACCCTAGCGACGACCGACCAATATAGATGTCAATTGATCAGATCTTGCCAACCTGATCAATGCGTATCCTTTTGCCTAGCTTGCAGCTGGCGCAGCTGGTAAAGGGATCCGGGCGACCTGAAAAATAGCCAAATAATAGGGAATATTATTATTGTTGTTCTAGCTAAGTTCCCTCCATATAGCTAATACTAAATAATACACATATATTCGCTAGTTCGACCCACTTCTTACTACTAAGGTTAATCCATCTCCTAATAGACTCCCTAGGTTTAGAAAATAGTGTTAACCCTAATACTAAAATAACTCTAATATACTTTATTTAACTAGTTTAAGGTCCTTTTAATCTAAATTTCCCTATTCTACTAAATTCTATATATTTAGTTTTAATAATTCTAATTATTCTAGTTAAGTAATATACTATTTTAAATTATTTATATATATTTTTTAACTTAAGCCTCCTATTAATAGTTCTACCTTATATATTACTAATAATATTTATAACTTTACTTTAAATAGCTTCCCTTAAGTCTTACTAAACTTTCCCTTTAATTTATTTTCTTTATTTATTTTTTCCTAAACTAAACTACCTACCTTAAATACCTAAACATCCCCCTTATCTATTTTATTCTCCTATTAGTTAACCTTATTGCTTAATACCTAATCTTATAACTTATTTTTTAAATTTAATCTCTATAAATTAGTTTCTCTTATTAATTTTAAATTAACTAATTTAAATGCTTTTAACTAAGTAAGTTCCTTAACTCTTTAATATTTAGAAAATAGTTTAAACCTTAATATAGCTTTAGCTAGTAAAGTTAATATTCTAGTTATATACCTATTATTTAAAACTATTATAATATTTAGTAATGCTTAGTTCTATAAATTAAGTAATACCCTATCCCTTTTTATTGCTTATTTTATTAATTAATTCTTTACTAAGTATATATTTCTTTCCGCTAAACTAGTTAAAAATAAGTAAAATACTAGCCTAAATATTACGCTTATTCTATATTTTTTTACTATTAACTTAAATTTTAAGTTTTTAAAGTATAACTTATTATTATAGTAAATGCCCTTTAGCTACTTAAAAATAAAGCTTTAGTTTAAGCTCTAGGCCTCTATTACTAAGTCTCCTATTACCTTTAAATATAACTATACTAATATAAATTAGGTTATATAGTTTACTACTATTAGGATATAAGCGTCTCTATTTATAGCCTTAAGAGTAATTAGTCCTAAGTAGGTTATTACTACTAGTCTCTATAGTTTAAGTACTATAATACTATATAGGTTAGCTTTTAATAATCTAACCCCTATTTACTAGTAAACTAAATAAGAATAATAATAATTTACTATATTACTTAATTAGTTAGGCTAATAGAATTATCCCTAAAGCTTCTAAAGAGTTATAGCTATCCTAAAATAGCCTAATATATTATAAGCCTCTTATAGTTTAATTAGAATATCTTTTAGCAGTATATATTTAGCTAGGGATTTATTCTATTCTAAATAGTATAATATTTAACTTATAATTTAATATCTTAGTAATTTTTATTTTACTAGTTATTTTTATTTACTTAGAATTTCCTATAGGCTATAAATAATTACTATAAGGACCTCCCTATACTATTTTAACCCTAGCTAATTATTTAGAGATTTTTTTAATTTTTTAACTGCTTTAGAATCTAGGGGTTCCCCTTTTAGTAACCTTAGGTTATTAGCAACTCCTTTTATTAGGTTTATAGTTACTATTATTAGTTAATTATTTATAGCTATAGTTACTATAATAAACAATCTTTCTCCTAAGTTATATAGTTTTAATCTTAGTTTATTTAGTAATCTAAACATTCTATTAGCTATCCTTATTATCTTTATTATATTTAGTTAATATATATATTATATATTTAATTCTTAAAGTAAATTAATCTATCTAGCTACCTTACTATATACCTTTAATAGGTTAGCTATTAAGTTAATAATTCCTTTATAATTTATATAAACTTTTAAAGGATAGGGAGATATATTAATAAGCTATTTAGTCTCTCTTAACCCTACTACCACTATATATATCTCCTTCTTTAGTATAGAGTATCTTCTTTTATTATCTCCTAGTTAATTTAAAAGCTATATAATAATTCTTACTTTATTAAAATTTAAGTCTAATACACTAGTTTCTAGTTCTATATCTTTTATTTAAAATAGCACCCTATTAGTGCTAGTCTCTAAAGCATTAGTAGCTAAATAGAATTATACCCTTAGCTAAGCCCTAAAAGTAATATTTACCTAAATACTCTTATAGATTTTTAGTAAAGCTTTCTAGGTATTATTAGTTTATTTAGGTTTATTTCTTAAGACTTCCTATTACTAAATAGATAGCTTACCTATTAAAGTAGTTTTTAGTATATCCTAGAAAAAGGCTTTCTTAATTACTTATACTAAGTTAGCTTTTTTAGGAATAAATTTTTATAGAAATAAAGTAAGGTAAATAAGGGTTAATACATTATTTTAAGATTAAGAAGGATTCTTTTTAAAATATTCTACTAATTCCCTAAACTAATCCCTATACTTTCTAGCTAGGTAAATCTTACTATTTAAAATAAAGAAACTAATATATTTAACTTTAAATATAAATAAAATTATCTTTTTCCTACTAAAACTAATTAAAGCCTAGGCTACTTATAGTAGATACCTTTAGTATATAAAGTTAAAATAGTTATTCTAAGTCTCTAACCCCTAATTATAGTTATCTATATATATTCTAAAAGCTATTTTTAGGTCCTTTATATAACTTAATAAGGATAAGTATTTACTACTATCTTTAAAAAATAAGTAGCTAAAGGTTAAGTCCCTAAAATAAGTATATATCAAAGGTAAACCTATTAATCCCTATCCTATATTATTATAATAATATATACTATTTAGTCCTATAAAGGCAGTTTTATATTAATTTAGGGGATATATACCTATTCTCTAAAACCTATTTATAGTATCTATTTAAAATAAAATCTTTAAGCGTCTATAGTAGAGTAATTCTAAATTAGCTTTTATATTATAATAAGGGTACCTTAGTTTAATACTTTAGCTATTTATATCTTAATAATTATACACTACTTAATAATCTATCTTTCTTAGTTGCTTAAAAGTATCCTTTAACTTATCTTTACTTAACCTTTTAGGAAAAAGGGTTAAAGCTACCTATTCACTTACTCCTCTAAATATTAGTCTAACCTTTTTTATTACTAAAAATACCTTTCTTATAAATAGTTTTTATAAACCTTTATATTAGTATTGCTTTTACTTATATAGCTTTGCTTTTAGTATTAGTAAAATATAATATTATAGTAGGTTTATTATTTATATATTCTTTAATTTTATAATAAAGCATTCCTTATAGGTATAATATAACTATTTAATTATTATTCTTTAGGCATTATTCCTAGCTTTTAACCCTAAAGTAATGCCTATTTAGTTAAACTAAGTATTAATCTTTTTTAATTTTAAAGTACTTAAAGCTTATTCTAAATTAAGGTTATAATACCTTAATAAATAGCCTATCTATTATAGCTTATTTTCTATTTTTTAGTTATAGTGTTACTATATTACCTTACTAGTAATAGCTATTAGTTTTATATTTTATTAGTTATTAGGCTTAAGTTTATATCCTTAGTCCTTAGTTAAGTTAACTACTAAGTTATTTAAATTCTACTTTATTAGTTTAGTTAGTTTACTTAAAATCTTTAATAGGTTTAATTCCTCTAGTTTTATTAGTTTAACTTCTTTAGTTTTAATTAAATTATTATATATATTAGTAATAATATCCTCTATATCCTCTTCCTTTCTTTTACCTCTCTTTCTCCTTAAATCCTCCTTTAAAACTCTTTATACCTAGTTTATTAATTAAATATTAACCTTTTTAAATAAATTTACTATTTTATTATTTATATAGTAATATTATTTAACTATAGCTAATATTCTCTTTTATAATAATAAATATCTCTTTACCTAACTCTATATAATATTCTATACTAAGGTTATAGGTTTTATAGGTTCTTTTAAATAATAAAAGGCAATAGAGTTTATTAATTATAAATACCCTCCTTCTACTACCTATTTTAGGTCCTAAAGAATTATTATAGTCTTTATATTAAGGCCTCTAACTAAAGAGTTCCTTTAGTTATATTCTATATTACTAGTATATATATTTATAATATTATTTTCTATCTTATACTTTACTAATTATACTATTTAACTTTTAAAAATTCTTATATTATATTAAACTAATGTATACCCCTCTTTCCCTCTTAATTTAATAATTTATAACTCTAAATATTATTACCTAAAACTTCTTTCTTTATATTAAATTAAGGAATTCTTTACTAGTACTTATTAACTATTATTATTAATTTAATAATTAAAGCTAATACTTCCTTTCTATAAATAAATACTAATTATATTATTTATAGTTATTTATTTCCTAAATTCTTTATTTCTATAAATTTATAAACTTTATTAATTAAATTATATAGTATCTATTCTACCTTTTTTAAAATTAGTTAATTATCTTCTAGAAACTTAATTATTATATTTAGTTTAGTCCTTTCTAAAATATATACTTTTTAATTCTATTAAAATAGGTTTAAATATAGGTAAATTAAAATAGTTTAAGTAGTTCCTCTAACTCTTATAATACTTAACTTATTTTCCTTAAAATATTTTACTATATTTATCTATCTTAACTATACTTTTCCTAATAAAAGGTCCTAATCTTATTAAGTAGGTATAATATAGAAATAAA
>AFRA01001265.1:0-11809 GCA_000223055.1 Claviceps fusiformis PRL 1980
ACTTTTATTTAAATATATATTAAAGAAATTAATTTTAAAGTATTTTTATATACTTAATATATACTTAAAGTAAACTTTTTAATTTATTAATACTAAAATAATATAAAAATATATTATTATCTTATTTTTAATTATTTAAATTATAATTACCTTTATTTTTTATAAACTTAATATAACTTTAATATATAATTATTATAAAGTTTACTTAGCTTTTAATTAAAGCCTTTTAGCTTATTACTTTATATAATTACTTCTTTAAATTAATTAAGTTCCTTACTTTATATTAACTAATTAGCTATAAGTATTTTAAAAAAAATAAAATCTTTAATACTACTTAACTATAGTTTAATCAGGAATCTATATTAGCCTTAGCCTACTTATATATAAATACTATTATAAATAGTATAACTATTTATTAATAAGTATAATAATAATAATATATATTTATTAAAAAAGCTATACCTTTTATATAAAGCTATTATAAGTTAACTATAAGTAACCTTTTTATTTATTTATATTAAAAAAAGAAATACTAGCTTAATACTTACTAACTTTATATTATCTTTATATTACTTTTTACTTTATTTACTTCTTCAATATAGGTATAATATAACTTAAATAGCTTAAGTACTTTTACTTAAAAAGTATAGTTAAACTAGCTTTACTAAAGGCTTAATTTATTATTTTTTTATATTATTTTACTTTATAAGCTATATTTTTATTAAAAAAAGTTATTATAATTAGCTTATATTATATTAATATTTATAGCTTGATATTTAAAAAAACTTATATTTATTAAAAAATTAAAATTATTATTAATTATATTAATATTAATAATAATATTAAAGTATTTTTTTTAAAAAACTTATTTATTTTTTAATAATATAAATTAATATAAATTAGCTATAAACTTTATTAAAATATATATTACTTTTAATTAAATATATTATTATTTATTTTAAAATAAGTTTTACCTTAATAAATATACTTTAAATAAACTTTAAAGATACTTATATTATATTAATACCAAACTTATATTAACTTTAAATTAAAGGTATACTTTTTTAATTTCTATATAAATAATTCATAAAATTTATATAAATAATATAAAATTTATAAGGCTATATCTTAATAGTACCTTACTTTAATATATTAATAATAGCTTTAAGCTAAACCTAAGTTATATACTTATTAATTATATTTTTTTTACTTAATATTTTAGCTAAAGGTAATAAAACTAAATTAAACTTAATACTACTTAATAAAAAATACATAAGCTATTTTTATTAAAGTATTAAAAAAATAATTTATTTTAAAAGCTTTAATTATAAAAAAAAAGAAAAAAAAGAATTATTTTGTTTATAGTTATTACTAATCTTTTTTATATAATTATTAGTTTAATTATATAGCTATTAGTAAGTTATTATAGCTATTAAAGTAATTTTTTACTAAAATACTTAGCTTTATATTAATACCCTTTAAATATTAAGATAAATATTGATAATACCTAACTTTTTTAATTTATAAAGTATATTTTTATTATATTATAGTATAAATAAGTAAAGTTAGCTAGTATTATAGCTATATTATATTAAGGTATATGAGTATAGTATATTAAGTAACCTTTACTACTCTTTAAGCTTTAATTAGCTTTTATATAAGCTTATTCTAACTTTAAAATTAATACTATTTACTTATAAAGCTATATATTACTACTATATTATTACTTTTATTTATATGTATCATAATATACTTTAACTATAATATTATAACTTTTATTTATTACTACTATAATAAAATTAATTTAGCTTTAACTTTACTTTAAACTAAATATATTTTTTTCTTTAAATTTAAACCTATAATATTTACTTTTTTTAATAACTATAGCTATATAGCTTTGTAAGTAATATATTAATATTTTATAAT
This sequence comes from Claviceps fusiformis PRL 1980, assembly GCA_000223055.1. Lineage (NCBI taxonomy): Eukaryota > Fungi > Ascomycota > Sordariomycetes > Hypocreales > Clavicipitaceae > Claviceps > Claviceps fusiformis. Next base: position 1,927 of record AFRA01001265.1, read on the forward strand.
AAAAGCTACTATAGGCTCCATATAAGCCTAAGTATGTAAAGATATAAATAATATATATAGGTTTTCCTCCCTATTTTAGGGTTTTTTCTATATAATATAGTAAGTAAAGGTACTAAATAAAGGCCCTTATAGGCCTCCTAGCGTATATTAATAATAGTAAATTGTTTATATAATATTTGTAAACTACTTTTAATATCACTAAATAAGCTTATTTACTTTTTTTATAATAATTAAATATATATTAGCTATACTATAAGAGCGCTATATAATATATAGCTATATAGTTGTATTTTAAGTACTTAAAATATTAATAAAAATAAATAATATTATTATAACGTTTAGCTTAAAAGATTCTAGCTTTATAAATACTTTTAGTATAGTGTAGCTTATTTATTATATTAACTCTATTAATTACAAAAATTAAGGGAAATTATATTATAATATTATATAATTTCTATATTATAATTCTTATAAAACCCTAGCTATTAGTTATAATTATAATTTAAAAAATATAGTTTTCTTTAGTTCTATATATAGTATATAAAAAGGCCTTTAATAATAATACTAAATATTGATTGATTTAGTATTACTTTTAGTTTAAAAGTAATGCTAACCTATATTATATTATTAATATAAAGCTTTGCTATATCTTAAAATATAATAATAATATTATTCCTTTAAAGGTATTATATCACTATAGTAATATTAATACTTAGAGCTTAGTTAATAACTTTAATAATATCTTTAAATAAATAATTAAGTAGCTTTTTTAATAAATATATTAGCTTAGTTTAAAGATATAGTATTTTTAATACTAATAACTTTCTTTATTACTTATTTAATTACTTTTATTAGGTTCTAAACTATAATAATTTTAATAAATAATAATAAAGATAGTATTATTAATATATTAATTGGGGTTTAAAGTATAGAAAGGCTATATTAAGTATATATTAAAGCTATATTATTAATACAAAGAATAATATTTTATATACTCTTTAGTATAATAATTAAAATAAGCTTAGCTATTTTATTATATTTAACTATTAAGTAGTTTAGTATTTACTTATAAATAAATAGTAATATTAAAGTAATTTAAGGTACTATTAATATCAAGCTACTTTAACTTATATAAAAGTAATAATAGCTTTATATAAAGCTATAACTTTTATCATTAATATTTATTAATATTACTTTATTTATTATACTTATACTTTAGTACTAATATATTATTAATAATAGGGTAGAATAAATATAACAAATCTTTTTCTATACTTTTTAAGAGGTTTAGAGTTAGTTTTATATTACTATTATAGCATAAGTAAATTTATAAAAAGTTTTTTTATAAGGTATAAATACTATAGCTATTAAAATATATTAAAAGAAATTAATTATATTAGCTAATTATTTCTTTTCTTTTTTTAAGCTTAGCTAAATAATATACTAAAGAACCTTAATACCTACCTTAATATTATAATATTTCTAATAAAGAATTACTTTAATACTAATAAAATATATAATATTATTAAAAGCTTAATTAATTAAACAGCACTTAAACTTAATATACTTTTAGTTAATTACTTTAAAGTATATAGTAAGCTACTAGCTAAAACCCTTATTTATTTAGTAAATATATATTATTATATTGACTTTTACTTAGCTTTATTTTAATAAGTAAAAGTTATTTTTTTTTTATAAATTAAGTAAAACTTTAATAAAGTAATAAAAAGTAAGGGCTTAATACTTTATTTTACTTTTTAATATTATAAAAAAAGTAATAAAAATAATAGTAGTTAGTTAGCCTATTTCTATAGCTAAATTAAGTAAAATACTATTTAATTTATAAATAAATAATAAAGTAAATAAATTAATAAAAGGGATATTAAAGATTTTAATAAATATTAATATATATAATTTAATATTATAGTAGTATTATATTATTACTTTAACTGAATATATTAATAACCTTTAATACTATTTATTATAAAAAGCTATTTTATATTCTTATAATAGCTAATATTTATATATAAATAATAATATAAACCTAATTTCTAATTATTAAATAAACTATAAATCTTTATTTAATAGCAAGTTTACTAGCTTTTTATTTATAATTATAAAGGTATTATAAAGGTTATTAATTTTTCTTATTTATTTTTTTATACTACTTTATTATATATTAAGCTTTAAGTAATATAATTTACACTTATTATAAGCTTTTTTAATAATATAAATATATTTATATATAAATATATAGTAAAGAAAATATAGAATTACTTTACAGCTATATAAGTAACTTATTAAAAATATATTTAGAAATTAAGTTTTAAGTTGAGTTTAAAAAATAATAAATTTATATACTTTATTAAAGAATATATTATTATTATAATATTAGTTTAGCTTAATATTCATATAATATAATTAATTTAATTGACTTACGTTTTTAAAGTATAAGTTTATTATAAGCTTTATTAAAAAGTATATTAAAGTTAAGTTAAGTTAGAATTAATATAATACTAACTTATATTTATATTATTAATAGCTTTAACTTAGAAATATTAATAATATAATATATAGCTTTTATATATATAAGTTATTTAAAGTATTATTATAAATAATATAAAATTATATTATATTTTCACTATTATTAATAATAAAGTATAATTACTACTTTAAGCCTAAAAACTTTTACGAATTCGCCTACACTGTAATAGCGCTATAGAATTAACTCTAAACCTCTTAAAAAGTTAATAAAAAGTTTTACAATATTTATTTACCCGTTATAATAATAGTATATTAGTTTTAAAGTATAAGTATAGTAAATAGTATAATACTAATAAATATTAATAGTAGGAATAAAGGATTTATATAAAGTTATTATTACTTATTTATAAGATAAAGTAGCTTTATACTTAGCTTTTAAGTTAATTTTATTATTAAAATAGCTAAAAAAAAGGTTAAAAATAAGGTTTTAGTTTATTTATAAAAAGAATTTATTTAAATTACTAAGCTTATCTTTATAAAATTACTAAAAAAAGTATAAAATATTATTCTTTATTTAGTTAATACAAACATAATATATATTTAATATAAGCTATATAATAATATTACCTTTAATACTATTAATATAATAATTATAATTATAAACCTTAAAAAAATAGTTATATAAGTAATTAAAAAAGCTTTTTAGCTAAAAATTATTTTAAATTTAATTTAAATATTTATTACTATTTAAGTAATTAAAATTAACTCTTAAAGCTATATATTATATAACTTAACTATCTTTATAGTTTTAGTTTGGGTTTATTATAAAACTTTAATTAAAAGCTTTTTTATTAATAAAATAATTAAATCTTACTTTTTTGAAAAAATTATTTTAATTATTAATTATATAATTAATATTAATTTTATTATAATAATATATTATTTTTATAATAATAATACTATAATTATATTTAAAAATATAATAAAGCTTTATATTAATAACTTTTTTTAAATATAGTTTATATTTAGCTTAAAAGTAACTTTAAGCTAATATATTTTTAATATTATTATTTATAGTTTTTTTATTTTCAACATAAAATAAGTTTTATAATATTATTATATAAACCTTTATATTAATACTAACTTTTATAAATTCGCCTGCACTGTAACAGCGCCGCGAGATTAACTCTAAACCTCTTAAAAAGTTAATAAAAAGTTTTATAATGCCTATTTACCCCCTATATTAATAATATATTAGTCTTAGAGTATAGGTATAGTAAATAGTATAATACTAATAAATATTAATAATAGAAATAATAAACTTATATAGAGTTACTATTACTCACTTATAAAATAAAATAGCTTTATACTTAGCCTTTAAGTTAACCTTATTACTAAAGTAGCTAAAGAAAAGGCTAGAAAAAGGGTTTTAGCTTATTTATAAAAAGAATTTATATAAACTACTAAGCTTGTTTCTTTAGAATTATTAAAAATAATATAAAATATTATTCTTTATATAGTTAATATAGAAATAATATATACTTAATATAGCTTATTTAATAATATTATCTTTAATATTATTAATATAATAATTATAATAAAAAACCTTAAAAAAATAGTTAAAAAAGTAATTAAAAAAGCTTTTTAATTAAAAATTATATTAAGCTTAACTTAGGTATTTATTACTACTTAGGTAATTAGAATTAGCTTTTAAAACTATATATTATATAACCTAACTATTCTTATGGTTTTACCTTAAGTTTATTATAAAGCTTTAGTTAAAGTAGCTAATTACTTAATATTAAATTAAAGTTATTTATAAAGTAAAAATCTTTAAAGCTAAACTTTATAATAATACTCTTTACTTAAAGTAGTACTATAACTATTATAAGTTTAGCTATATTACTATATACTATATAGTAGCTTTATATTATAGTTATTACTTAGCTAGTAAGTATATTAAAAGTAAGTATATATACTTAACTTTCTTAAGTAAAATATATAAATAATACTTTAATTACTTTAAAAAATACTTAATATAGTTTTAACTTGATATTATTATAAATAAGTAATAAATTAAAGTAAGAAATACTTAGTTAAATTAGCTTAATATATTTATTATTTTAGCTAACCTTAATAATAATAAGTAAACTTAAGTTAATAGTTAAGGATATTATTAAAGGGCTAGTAATTTACTTTTTTATAAAGCTTTTCTTTAAAAATATATTAATTACTTATTAAGTAACTAAATCTAACTCTTAAAGTTATAACTAAACCTTATAATAGTCCCTTTATAATTATAAAAAGCTTTAAATAACTACCTATAGCTTTAATATAGCTTTATTAAAAGCTTGATAAGCCCTTTTTTATAGTTTATTTTTATTATATTTAAATAATAAAGGTTATATACTAAAATATATAAAAGAAATTATACTTTATTTATATTATACTAGGCTTTTAACTTAGAATTAATATAATTATAATATAAAAAATATATAATAATAACTAACCCCTCTTAGCCTTAAGTATAAAATATTACTAACTTATAATATAAAAAGGCTATATAGCTATATATATTTATTACTACTATAAGCCTAAGTTATAGTTAATATATATTAGTAATAATTAATATTTAGTTACTCTTTATAGTATTAATATATACTTAATATATTCCTTTACTTTTAAATAAAACTAAATTACTTTTTTTAAAAACTTTATAATACTTTTAATATAAAACTATAGTATATTTATAAAAGACTTTAACTTTTATTATTTTTTTTAAAGTATATATAAATAAACCTTTTTAAGTTATATTACTTTATTGATATTTATTACTTAATAATAGCTTAAACTTATTATACTTTAAAGAAAAATAACTTAATACTCCTTAAGTAAATTAAGTAATATTATTAATTATATTTAGTTAACTTTTAATCTTTTTATTAAGTTTTTTAAAAGTTTAAATTTATTTAAATTTAACTATATTCTATATCTTATTTATATTATTATAAATATAAACTAAATAAATAATAAAACTCTTTAATATTATTAAAAAAAATAAATATTAATATAATTATTATAAAAGCTAAATATTAGTTTTAATATAAAGCCTTAAAGAAATTACTTAATATATTAATAAATATAAAAACCTTTATTAAATAAATTATATTTAAACTTAAGTTAATAGTATAGCTTATAACTTTATACTACCTTTATAGTAGCCTTTATAAGTAACTTTAATAGAATATTAAAGTTAAGAAAGCTATAGGTAATATTAAATAAGCTTAAAGATATTAGTAAGCTAATTACTTTAATACTAATTAATAAGCTATATTTAATATAAAAGTAATATAGGCCTAAGTTATTTATAAGAAAAAAAGAAGTATATAATAATAGTTAGTAAGGTTTATAACTACTAGTAGCGCTACTCTATAAAAACTTAAACGCTAGGCCTACCTTTATAATAGCCTCCTACCTAATTCCCTTTAAATTCTAATGCTCTTTTACTATAAATATTATAAAATAGCTACTACTAACTCTTATAGTAAAAAGGCTATAGCACTTACTAACTACTTCTTTACCCCTTTTATAGCCTATACTAATAATATACTAAAAATACTAGGAGCCTAACTTAATACTATACCGTTCCTTACTTCTAAAGAATTTAATAAGGACGAAATTATTACTATTATTAAAAACCTTACTAGTTAGAAATCACCCGGACTCAACGGGCTCCTAGCGGGGTTTCTAAAAGCCTGCGGCCGCCCCCTAGCCAGAACACTCGCGCACCTCCTTAACATCCACTAAGGACGCCCTCAGCATCCTTACGGAAGCGGTGCGCACGACGTGGGGCCTAGGCGGGGTTGCGTCGCTCCTCTAGCTAGATATCTTAGCAGCGTTTAACACTGTCTACTATCACTGCCTCCTCTATATTATAACATTCTTAGGTATCTCTAACTAGATAGTAATATAAACCTAAGCTTTTACTACTAAGTATAGTACCTTTCTTTACTTTAATAGTTAATTAATAGGCGCCTTACCTATAACTACTAAGGTCCTATAAGGTTCCCTAGTTTTTCTAATTCTCTTCCTACTATATATAACCCCTCTTTATATCTAGCTATATAAAGTAAACTATACTCTTACTATTAAATTCTTAAATAATATAAATATTCTTATTTTTAACTCTATATTAAAGAAAACCTAAGCTTACCTTAAAAATACCTAAGGAATTTATTAGCTATAGTTTTATAAATTTAGCCTTAAATTTAACTTATAAAAAAGTAAACTATTATACTTTATATACTATTATTGTACTATTATAACTTTAATTTAACTTAATATTATTATAATTTAGCTAATTTAATTTACTTAGTTTTTAATTATATAAATTTATTATAAGCTTTAATAAAAAAAATATAGTAAGAAGATTATAAAAAAGCTTACTTAATAATAACTAGCTTTTATAGCTTTTATAGTATTAACCTAAGGATATTTTTTTTATAATATATATTTATTATATATATAAGTAATTTAAAGCTTAATTACTTATAATACAAGTATATGTTATACCTTAATAAGCTATAATAATATAGCTAAAGATATTATAAAAGAATTTACTAAAAAATAATTTAAATACTTATAAATTATAACTAAAGCCTATAAAGCTATACTATAAGCTTTAATTAAAACTAAAGTAACTATCCCTTTAATAAACCTTTACCTTAATTATTATATTTATTATTATTATAATAAAATTAAAGCTAATAAAATAATTAATTAAATTTAAGCTATTTATACTATAGTATTTAAATACCTTTAAAAATAATAATACTATTACTATAGCTTTATATTATTATTTTATATTTTTTTATTTTATTATTTAGTTATTTATTTTAATACCCTTTTATTAATTAAAAAGCTTAAATAAAAATAAAAAAACTAATAATATTAAAACTATATAATAATATATATATATTAGCTTTAATACTCTTTTATAATAATTAAATATAAACTTAACTTTTATATTATTTATAAAATTATATAACTATATAGCTACATTGTAAAATATAAATTAGCTATCTTTATTAAAATATATATAAAAGAAATTAAGCTAAAAGTATTTTTCTATACTTCATATATATTTAAGGTAAACTCTTTAATTTATTAATATTAAAATAATATAAAAAATTATTATTATATTATTCTTAAATATTTAAACTATAATTATTTTTATTTTTATAAACTTAATATACCTTTAATATATAATTATTATAATACTTACTTAGCTTTTAATTAAAGCCCTTTAGCTTATTACCTTATATAATAGCTTTTTTAAACTAGCTAAATCCCTTACTTTACTTTAGCTAACTAGCTATAAATATTTTAAAAAAATAAAATACTTAATACTACTTAATTATAGCTTTATAAAAAGCTTATATTAAGCTTAACTTACTTATTTATTAATATTATTACTAATAATATATATATTTATTAATAAGTATTATAATAAAAAATATATATTTATTAATAAAACTATACCTTTTACTTAAAGCTATAATAAGTTAATTATAAATAATTTTTTTTTATTATATTAAAAAAAATAAAAATATTAGCTTAATACCCTTGAGCTTTATATTATTTTTATATTACCTTTTACTTTATTTAGCTTTTTAATATAATAATAATATACTTTAAATAATTCAAATATTTTTATTTAAAAAAAAACAGTTAAGTTAGCCTTATTAAAAGCTTAATTTATTATTTTTTCTATATTATTCTACTTTATAAGCTATATTACGTTTTTTTAAAAATTATTATAATTAGCTTATATTATATTAATAATTATAGCTTTATATTAAAAAAGACTTATATTTATTAAAGCTTGAGAATTATTATTATTTTTATTAATATTAATAATAATATTAAAGTAATTTCTTTATATTTAAAAAAGCTTTTTTACTTTTTATTAATATAAATTAGTATAAGCTAGCTATAAGCTTAATTAAAACCTATATTATTTTTAATTAAATATATTATTATTACTTACTTTCAAATAAGTCTTACTTTATTAAGTATACTTAAAGTAAGCTTTAAAAATACTTATATTATATTAGCACTAAATCTATATTAACTTTAAGTTAAAAACTTACTTTTTTAATTTTAATATAAATAACTAATAGTATTTATATAAATAATATAAGATTTATAAAGCTATACCTTAATAATACCTTATTTTAATATATTAATAATAGCTTTAAATTAAACTTAAGTTATATACTCATTAGTTATATTTTCTATTTTTTATTAAGTATTTTAGCTAAGATTAGTATAGCTAAATTACGCTTAATACTATTTAATAAGAAATATATTAAGCTATTCTTATTAAAGTACTAAAAAAAATAACTTACCTTAAAAGTTTAATGATAATAAAAAAAATAAAAAAAAATAAAAAAACTATTTTTTTATAGTTATTATTAATCTTTTTTTATATAATTATTAGCTTAGCTATATAATTATTAGCTAGTTGTTATAGCTATTAAAGTAGCTTTATATTAAAATACCTAGCTTTATATTAATACCCTTTAGGTATTAATATAAATACTAATAATATTTAACTCCCCTTACCTATAAAATATATTTTACTATACTATAGTAAAAATAAATAAGGTTAGCTAGTATTATAGCTATACTATACTAAGTTATATTAATATAGTATATTAAGCTACCTTTATTACCCTTTAGGCTTTAATTAGCTTTTATATAGGTTTATTTTAACTTTAAGTTTAATACTACTTATTTATAAAGTTATGTACTATTATTATATTATTAATTTTATTTATATATACTATAGTATACTCTTACTATAATATTATAACTTTTACTTATTATTACTATTATAATATTAACTTTACTTTAACCTTAACCTAAACTAAATACTCTCTCTCTTAAACTTAAACCTACTATATTCACTTTTTTTAATAATTATAGCTATAAAGTTTAGTAAGTAATATACCTATATTCTATAATAGAGACTACTATAGGCCCTATATAAGCTAAGGTAAGTAGATATATAAATATTATATATAGGTTTTCCCCCCTATCCTAGGGTTTTTCCTATATAATTTAGTAAGTAAAGGCACTAGACAGAGGCCCTTAAAGGCCTCCTAGCGTATTAATAATAATGATATAAACTTTTATAGCTTTTAATAATAATAATATTATTTAAATAGTAACTTAAAAGCTATATAAAACCTTTTTATATATTTTTTTAATTATTAAAGTAAATAAAGTTAAGGTAGTTAATTATTTATATTAAATTAAAGTTTTTATAAAATAAAGTTTTTTAAAGCTAAACTTTATAATAATATTTTTTACTTTTAATAATATTTTAATTATT
>AFRA01001266.1:0-11805 GCA_000223055.1 Claviceps fusiformis PRL 1980
AAACCAAAGTTACTATTACTACTTAATGCTTTCTTATTAAAGATATTTAAAGCTTTAAAATTAAAACCCTTAGTAAGTAATAGATAGAAAGCTATATATAATTTTAAATAAGGTAATTATTACTATTATAATATAAATACTAATAAGTAGCTTTATAATGCTTAATAATATTCTATAAAACCTAGGTTATTTAAATTATACCTTTAGTATTTATAAGCTTTATACTTAACCTACTTTTACTAAAGAACCCATAACTTTATTTAAAACTTAAAAAACTAATAAAATTAATATTTATTATAACTATATTATTATTTTAATTATATTTAGTTTAAATATAATAATAAGCCTTAATATATTCCTTAATTTAGTATAAGTTAATATTTAAGGTAATACTATAGTATTATATAATTACTATATAATAGTTAGAGTAAGAAATATAATAGCTTATATAGTAATTCCTTATTTACTTATTAAGCTTAACTTAAAGCTAAGTAAGTTTTATTATATTTACTTAAATACTTTTCTTTATAAAGTATAACTTTTATTTAAAATAAATAGAAAAATCTATAAACTATTTATATAAATATTATTCAAGTTAATTTAACTTTATAATTATATATTTTTTTTAATAAAGGTTTATAAATATAATATTAAGGTATTTAAAGAAATAACTTAGTATATATTAATAATTACTATTTAGCTTAAAAAATAAAGCTATTTATACTTAAATCTTAACCAATAGGTTTTAATAAATAAAAAACTACTTATTATAATTAATATTAATAAATTCTAAGTTAGCCTTTAGTTTATATACTATAAAGCTTTACTAAGTTTAAAATAAAGCTTTATTTTTATTATAAAGGTTCCTTATTAAAAGTAGCTTAAACTTAGGTTATATCTAATTAGCCTATATTAGGGTATTTATATAAAATACCTAATTTATTATAGCTATATAGTAGTATAGTTTCTTAAGCTAAGCTACTATTAAAGTAATAGTTTTATAAATATAGTATATATTTTATATATTACCTAATTAAGCTATTTATTTATAATATTAAGGATCTATTATATTAGTCTTATAAAGATAAATTTTATAAGTAGCATTATAATAAATAATAATTATTATAAACTAGCCTAAATAGCAACTATAATTTAGTATTAATAAAGTTATTATTATTTATAAAAAGAAAGGAAAGGCTACTATCTCTCTTTACTATATATTTAGTTTATATATAATATATACTTATAAGGTTTACCCTCTAGGTAAGGTAGGTTACCTTATATACTCCTTATATGCTCCTCTCCTGCTCCACTAAGGATCCGAGCCTCTAGCTTAAATCTGTCACAAAAAGCTTAATAAAAGAATTTAATAATAAATTACTAATACTAGCTATAGCTTAAGGTATTTTATAATAAGTTTACTAATAGTAATACTTTATATATTTATTAATAGTTCTTTTATCAATAATAAGAACCTAAGCTTTTAAATAAGCTTTATCATTATTATTAATAATAAGACTAAAAGTAATAAAAATACTAAATTTAAGCTTAATAAAAATATTATTATATATAGCTTTATAAAAAGTAAAAGAGTTATAAAGAGTATACTTACTTCTAAGCTATATAAAATAGTATAAGGTACTAATATAGTCCATACTATTAGTATAACCTTAAATACCTTTATAAAATGCCTTAAACCTTTATAAATCCTAATAATAATTTATGTTAACTTACTTTTGTTATATAAGTGCCTTATAAAGCTAAGTATAACTAAAGAAAAACGCTTAATAATTAATATTATAGCTCTTTAGTAATTATATAAATACTATAAACTTATAAAAATTTACTAGCTTAATAGAAATAATTGTTGTGGACTAGCCTAGATGGCGACTGCAATCTAGTGTCAATGAAGTTATTATTATTTATAAGGGGGAAGGAAAGGCTACTATCTCCCTCTACTATATATCTAGTTTATATATAATATATGCTTATAGGGTTTGCCCTCTAAGTAAGGTAGGTTACTTTATATACTCCTTATATGCTCCTCTTTTACTCTACTAAGGATTTAAGCCTGTAGCTTAAATTTATTATATAGCCCCCTACCTTACTATTCCCTAGCTATTAAATAGTTAATAAATAGTTAAATTATAATAATACTATTAGGGTATAAATAATATACCTTACTAGGTAGAACTATATATCCTAGCTAGCTTTAATTTAGTGCCTAATATTAATAAAATAAAACCTAAAATAAAAACCTAAATAAAAATCCTAAATTAGCTAGCTAATTATATCTTAAATATTAACTATATATCTCTTAGTTAGCTTTCTTAAGCTTATAAATATAGTTTTATTATTATTATTATTACTAATATTTTATATATATTAAGCCTCTTATTTAAATTTTAATTAATACCTATTTATTTTTTATTATTATTTAATATCTTTCTATATATCTCTTATAATATTAATAAATAATCTATTATTATTATTTATTAAATTTAAATAGTAAGCTTCTTTATCCCTATTACTTTACTTATTTTAAAAACTAAGGTTATAAAATTATATTTACTACTATTAATACTTCTTCTCCTCCTTCCCTACCTTTAAATAATTACTATATTTTAAGCTATTATAAAATAAAAGGTAACTTAAAGGATAAGTTATATATCTTTATAAATCTCTTTTAGTTAGATATTTAATACTTATTTTATATTCTTTATATAGTAAATAATAGCTTATTTTTATATATATCAAGCCTTAGGCACTTTTATAAGAAATACTAAAGAAAGAAATTAACTTATATAAAGAATACTACTATATTTACTTAAAGTCCTACTTTTTACTACCTTATTTATAAAATAATAGTAGCTATTTATTATAATAAAGCTATAAAAATACTTTATATGCTTACTTATAATGCCCTTAATAATAAAGGGAAAAAGGTTATTTTAAATAAGCTATTTAAAGCTTTATATAATTATTTTACTACTACTTTATATACTATAAAGAAATATACTATACCTACTATTATTACTAGCTTTTTACTTATATTATGTTTTTATTTACTAGCCTAACTTTAATTTACTATTAGTAAAATATCCTTATATTTATTACTTATTTCTACTATTAATTCTATTACTATTTACTTATTAAAGACTAGTATTAACTATACTAATACTTAATTATTTAAAGTATAGTATTAGGTTAAATAATTAATACTTATATATTAAGATTTATTTACTTAGCTTTAGTTATATTAGCTTTCTTTATTAACTTATTTATTATTATATTTAAAGAAGTAAATGTATACACCTATATTACTCTCTTTTATTTTATTAAGTATAATACCCCTTTTTACTATTAATATACCTCCTTTTATTATTAATATACCTTTTTTTATTAATACTATAATACTACTTATTATTTACTAGCTTCTAATATTTATAATATTTATATTTAAGCTATCTTTAAGTATTCTTAGTTTTATACTATAAATACTTAATTTATTTTCTATTAGCTTAAAGTTTTTTCTTTTACCTCTCTTTAGCTTACTTTTTATAATTATATTAGCTAAGTATTATAAAAAAAAAAGGTTTAATTAATAACTTTATTTAAATAATAATAAAGTATAGAAATATTACAACTAAAATAAAGCCTATATAAAGTTTAGTAGTATTAAAGTTTATATTAAATAATATATTATATAGTATTAATTAAGAATTATAATATACCTCCCTTAGTTTATTATTAAAATATATATCTTTTTATTATACTTTAAAATTTATTAATACCTTAGTATTCTTTAAGCTTTTAAGTAGCTTTTTGTTGAAAATAACAGGGTTATTTATAGGGCATTCCTCACTATTAGTGCTATAATTATAGCGCTGATAGAAGCACTTTATAGGGGGCTTTGTAAGCCAGTGCAAGCCGGCAAGCATGCGCGCACGCGGGTGGCACAACCACGGAATTCCGACCGAAGGTCACGTGTGCGTGGGCTCGCAGCTGCGAGGTCCCTATAAATCCTTACTTTTTAACCTTTTCTGCCTATTCTAATAGTTACGCAGTTAGACTAATAGCTATAAGGTAGGCCTAGTCTTTAGGTTAGATTTATAAGGCAACTAGTAAAGATATAGAGGAATAGATTAAAGGATATAACTAAGCTAGCTAATAGCTGCTTAGTTAGGGAAGGTAGCTACCTTATAATATATATTTTTTACTATTTTTTTTAATAAGGAGGAATTTATAAAAAGTCTTAAAACTAGATTCTTTATTGCTAAATTCTAGGCTTTCTTTCTATATAAATATCTAAAAATTAGTTTTTTAGTGTTATATATTAATTTTTACTAAGTTAACTAATTATAAGCATATTAGTAGCTAATTTATATAGCTATAAGTCTATTTTTTTATTTTTCTATATAAATAAATTTTATAGAAAATAAAAAGTAGCTTATAAAGCCTAGCTAGTAATTAGGATCTACTAATAAGGTTAGTAGGTATATAAGGGAAGGAAGTAAAAAACCCCCTTATAGCTACTAACTATATAGACCGTTAGAATCACTCTTGCTAGCTACATATACCTATAAAGTTAGATATTAAATATAATTTATTAGATATTATTATTACAAATTCTTTAGCGAATTAAATAGTGCTAAAAGCAATGTAAAAGCTTCTATTTTATATAAGATATAGTGGACTATAGCTTACTGTAGTGCTCTACTCTATAGAGCAGTGGATCTGTATATACACGCTTACTAAGCCCACTACCTTAGTAAGCTATGCTCTATAGCACCTACCTTTATTATTTCTAATAAGTTATAAGCCTAGAAGAGAACTTTTAGTATTTAGAAAATTTACTAAATTTTTTTATAATAAAGGAAAATATTACTATATTTATAGAGAGTGTAAAAGCTACTTATTCCTTTTATAAAAAGAATAAATTCGCTAAAAAGAAGTTTTTCCTTCTATAAAATAGGAAAGAATATAGTATAGAAGAATTCCTACTTCTATAAAAATTTAGAATTAGCGAAAAAAGGGATATTTTACCCTATAAGAACCTCTTATAAATAAAATAAAAAACAAGATATAAAAGAGTTCCTACTTCTATAAGAAGAAAGAGATATATAGTAACCTTATTATAACTTAAAAGACTACCTTCTATAAAAGAGTAGAAAGAAGAATTCCTACTTCTAAAAATATTAAATAAAAAAAAATAGATTTAAGAGATCTAAGCTAAATTAGCTAAGGGGTCCCTACCCTAGAGCAGTTATAGGCAAAGTATATAAACTAATAGATTTTACAATAAAATAATAATATCTTTAATATTCTAGAAAAATTAGAAATGTTAGTAGCTACTATTACCTCTGCCCTAGCTATAGCTTTAGAACCTATAGCTAAGCTAATATAAGAAAAAACTTAGGAAAGCTCTAAAAATTCTAATATTCTAAACTCTTTTAATAATTCTATTATTAAAGAATTTAATAAGAGGGTTTATAGCTTTCTAGAGAGGGCTAGGCTAAAGGGGCTAGAAAATTTTAATTAGTAAAAGCAGGCCCTAAATATCTAATTTAAGGCACTAGGAATGCCTAATTTCTTAGAAAATCCTAGTATTACTAAAAACCTTAGCGATCCTAACTAAGCTATAATTCTTATGCTTTTAAGAGATAGCTACACTAAAAGCCCCTAAAATACTATAATTTAGTAAAAAAACCCCTTAGAGGTATATAGTGTTTTAATCTAGCAGTATTCTTAAAGTTCTAAAATATAGCATAGTACCCTTTATAATTAATTTTATAGCTTAAATTTCTAAGGTTATAAGGGGTCCCTAAAGTCTTTTAATGCTTTATTTAATAACCTACTAGCTAGGCTAAATTTAGTAAGTGTTTTTATAGAGCCTATAGACTAAGTAAACTAATATTTACAAGCTCTAAAGTTAACTTTTCCTTAATAGGCTAAAAGGCAATGTTTTTCTATAAGAACTAATAGGGCTCTAGGGGCCCCTATAGGGGCACTAAATTTACAATTTCTTATAGCTAATTTACTTGAAGAGCAAAGGGATAAGAGCTCTTTAGTATCTAAAGCTCTAAATTATAGAGCTACTGCTTCTAAAGAATCTATACATAGAGGCTCTAAAGAAAATAAGACCTCTAAATATCCTAATAAGGATAAAAAGAAAAAGAAGAATTTCCCCTAAGAAAATAAGGGAAATTCTAACCCTAATTCTAAAGAAAAGGGGAAAAGTTAGGGTAAAAAATCCTTTAAAAAGGCTAAGAATAATAATAAGGGTTAATAGGGATCCTTTATACTAGGAAATTTTAACCTTTCTTTAGGGGCTTTAGAGCTTTATAAAAGACCTAGTAGCCCTAGTGCTAACAGTGATTTTAGCAAAGATTCTAGTATTTATTCTTAAGAATCTACTACTCTTAGTAAAGCTAGCACTAAAGTTAATAAGCTAAAGAATAAAATATCCTCTAAAGCCTTTAATTTCTATAATAAAGAGATAAAAAACTCTCTTCTTTATAATATAGGTTCTACTATTTACTTAGTTAATTCTAAGGAATATTTTATAAGTTACATACCTTATAAAAAAGGGGAAGCTAGGCCTATAACTATTAGTGGTGGTCCTATCTATCCTAAGGGATACAGAAAGGCTAAATTTTTGGTTTTATATTAGCAAAATCCTGATAAATATAGGCCCCTAGTTCTATAAAATGCACTATATTTTCCTAAATTAAATATAAATATAGTAAGCGGACTAAAGCACTATTTAGCAGGAGGCTATATGTATAAGAATTCGCTATTCTTAGCTAATAGGTCTTGTATTAGTATTTTAAACGTTAAAAAGCATGGATTTTTTATCTAGCTTAAGAATACTAATACCCCCCTTTTAAAATCTCCTTCTAGCTGCCCTTATAGGCACTATAATGGTTATCTTAGTTATATAGTTACTAGTTACCCTATAGAGGTTTAAATTCCCTCTAAGGAACCTATATAGGCTAAGGAAGCTCTAGAAATTAAAGAATTAGAGAGTTCTAACCTAGAACCTACTAATTTAGTAGTACCTTCTTCACTAAAGCTTATAAGCTAGGCACCTAAATTTATAGAAGTCTTTCCTTCTAATATAGGGCTATTAAAGGCCCCTAGAAAAATTATAGAAGAGGCTTTAGTAGATTTAGTATCTAAGAATCCTACTAAGATAGGCCCTAGGCCTCTAATAGCTCCCTAAGAGGCCTATAATTCTTAAGGGGCCTAGCAGGGAGCTATTAAAGAAGGTGTTATAGTAGCTAAAAAAGAGCTTATAGGGGATTTTATAGAAGACCCTAAGCTAAATTTATACTAAAATTTGCTAAGATTAGCTAGAATCTAGCATGTTAGACTAGGGCACCTAGGTCTACTATTGCTAAAGAAAACTAGCTTATTAGCTAAGGAAATCCCAGATTTTTCTAAGGTTAAAGAACAGGATTTTAACTGCTTAACCTATAATTAAACAAAAGCAGTTAGAAGGCCCTCTAAAACCCTAATTCCGGACCCCCCTAGGGCTCTAGATAGACTAAAGGGGGATATAGTAAAGATAAGCCCTATGCCTTATAATAAGCACCCTATGTGCCTTATTCTAGTAGACTGAAAAACTAGATATAAGTGGCTATTTTCTTTGCTAAATAAGGAGGGCCCTACTGTTTTCCTAGCTATAAAAGGGTTTTTTAGATCCCTAAAGCTTAATTTTGGTACCTACCCTAAATATCTACATTTTAATGAGGGTAGAGAGGTTAATTCTGCTTGCTAACAGTAGCTAGCAAAAAAGGGGATAAAATTTACTACTTCTTCCCCTTACATCCATAAGCAAAATAGGCTAGCTAAGAGGGCTATCCGTGTTATAATGGATAGGCTGCGGGCTACCCTACACTAGTCTAGTCTACCCTTATATCTATAGAATTTTGTTATTTTTACTATTATAAATCTTATAAATATAACAGCAAATTCCACAAAACCAGCTAGCCTAGTATAATTATTAGCCGCAGATTTTAAAGAAAATGCCCTAATTACCTTAGAGATTAGCCCTGCTAATTATAAGAGTATTAGGGCTATTAGCTCTTATTGTAAGGTTTTAATTCCTATAGAAAAAAGACCTAAAGCTTAAAAACTAGCCCCTAAAACTATCCCTAGAAGGTTATTAGCTAATTTAGGCTCTAAAACCTACTTAGTTTATATTCCTTCTAAAAGACTAGTTACTAAAACTAGCTTTATAAGAATTATAGAACCTATAGGCTCTATAAATTTAGGCCTCCCTAGGTTTTCTATAGGGGATATCTCTTTAGAGAGGGATCTAAGTGCCCCTTAGAACCTTCTATAGGATAATTCCTTAGAGGGGGAAAATAACTAAAATAGTGGTATTTTTATTAATAATTACCCTATAGTATCTTCTAATTAGATAGTTAATAAAGAGCCTAAATTAATTTAGAGTCCTAGGGACCTAGAGTTGGATAAAAATTAACTAAATAATCTAAATAAAATAAATATTAACCTAGCAGCCCTTTTTAAGGAAACCTACTATAAGGCATAGCTAAAGGCTAAAGAAAATAGGCTTAATAATAGCTCTAAGCCTAAGTCTTAGAAGCAAGCTTTAGCTAGCCTATAGAAAAAACAGTGGCTACAAGCTATTTTTAGCGAATTTAAGTAACTTCTAAAGGCAGGCACTTTTGAATTTATAGGAAAAGAAAATATCCCTAAGGGCTAGAGAGTGCTAAGAAATAGGCTTGTTTTAAAGCTTAAAAAGGATAAAGAAAATAATCCTTTAAAATATAAGGCTTAACTTATTGCTAAAGGTTTTATGTAAATAAAAGGCTTAAATTATACTAATACCTTTACTGCTACTAGTATTCCCCCTAGCTAGTGAATATTATTAGCTATAGTAGCCTAGGAAGACTAGGAAATAGAGTAAGTAGATTTTATAGGGGCTTTTCTTAACAGCTACCTAAAAGAGACTATTTATATGTAAATTCCTAAGGGATTTATTAAATTTCTTAAACAAAATTTATAACTAGCTAAGCTAGCTAAAAAATTTAGCTATAAAGCTACTAAGGACTTAGTTATTATACTAAGAAAATCCTTATATAGCTTAAAGTAAAGCTCTAGAGAGTGGCAATAGACCCTAACCTTAGTTCTTAAAAACCTAGGTTTTAGCCCTCTTACCTCTAACCCTGCTATATTCTATAATTTAAAAACACATACCTTTATTATAACTTATATTAATAATTGCCTTTTAATAGGGGCGGATTTGTAATATATTAAGGAGCTTAAGGAAGCCCTTTATAAGGCTTACCCTATAGAAGATAGGGGCCCTGTAGAATTTTTCTTAGGGGTTTAAATTTAGCGTAACTAAAAAAATAGGGTCCTAAAGATACACTAAAAGCAGTATATTTTAGAGGCCCTAGCACATTTTAAGCTAGAGAATTACAAATCTATTAGAATTCCGCTGCAGCTAGGGGTCTTAAAACAACAGCTTATTAAGCCCCTTATATCTAAAGAGAATATAAAGGAATATTAAAGCATTATTAGTACTATTATGTATTTTATACTATTGATAAGACCTAATGTTGCTTTTGCGCTGCAGTAGCTTTTAATGGCCCTAGCTAGCCTGCATTTAGAGCATTTATATGCTACTAAAAACCTGCTAAGATACCTTTTAGGTATAAAAGATTTAGCTATTATTTATAAGGGCCCTACCCCTATAAATAACATAAAAACCCCTAAGGCTAGCCCTAGCTCTAGCTTAGTTAGATTTTGTAATAGCGATTTTACTAGAGATAGAAGCTCTTCTAAATCCACTTATACTTATCTTTATAAGCTAGTAGGGGGCCTAATTAGCTAGAAATTAAAGAAGGCTAGCACTATAGCCTTATTAATAATAGAAGCAGAGTCTAACGCTATTTATAAGACTTTCTAGGAGCTTTAGTAGCTTAAAGGGATTTTTATAGAGCTAAAAACACCTATAAAACCCCCTATATAAATTTTCTATAATAACTAGGGAGCTATAAAAACCGCTTATAACCCTGCTCTTTATAGCTATACTAAGCATACCCTCCTAAAATTTCACTATAACTAATAACTAGTCTTAGAAGGGCTTACTAAAATCGCTTACCTAGATACTAAGAAAATACCTGCTAATAGGCTTATAAAGCCCCTTATAGGCCCTATATACCTTATTTTCTTAGAGCTTATAGGTTTAAAACCCCTATAGTTTATCGCTAAAGGCCACAAAAACAATGCCTAGCTAAAGGCAGAAAAACAATAAAAACACCTAGAAAATTAAAAATAACCACAAAAACAAAGAAAGAATAAGATCCCTACTTTTAATAGTAATACCTTTGCGAAATACTATGCTTTACTATAGTAAAAAGTTACTTACCCTAGAGCCCTGATTTTAGGCTCTATAATTCTATAATCCTTTTTTGTTTTAGAATTTTCCTAGATTTTATATAACTTTTTCTTTTGCTTTCGCCCTTAGCGCCTTTATAATAACTGTTAAAAATAACAGGGTTATTTATAGGGGATTCCTCACTATTAGTGCTATAATTATAGCGCTGATAGAAGCACTTTATAGGGGGCTTTGTAAGCCAGTGCAAGCCGGCAAGCGTGCGTGCGCGCGGGCGGCACAACCACGGAATTCCGACCAAAGGTCACGTGTGTGGGCTCGCAGCTGCAGGGTCCCTATAAATCCTCACTTTTTAACCTTTTTTGCCTATTCTGATAGCTACGCAGTCGGACTGACAGCTGCAAGGTGGGCCCAGTCTTTGGGTTAGATTTGTAAGGCAACTAGCAAAGATACGGAGGAACGGATTGAAGGATGTAACTAAGCTAGCTAATAGCTGCTTAGTTAGGGAAGGTGGCTACCCTATAATGTGTATTTTTACTATTTTTCTTAATAAGGAGGAATTTATAAAAAGTCTTAGGACTAGATTCTTTATTGCTAAATTCTAGGCTTTCTTTCTATATAAATATCTAAAAATCGGTTTTTTAGTGTTATGCGTTGATTTTCACTAAGTTAACTGATTGTAAGCACGTTGGCAGCTAATTTGTATGGCCGTGAGTCTATTTTTTTGTTTTCCTATATAAATGAATTTTGTAGAAAATAGAAAGTGGCCTATAAAGCCCAGCTGGCGACTAGGATCTACTAATAAGGTTGGTAGGTATGTAAGGAAAGGAAGTGAAAAACCCCCTCACAGCCGCCGACTGTACGGACTGTTAGAATCACTCTTGCCAGCTGCGCACACCTGCAAAGTCAGATATTAGATATAATTTATTAGATACTATTATTGCAAATTCTTCAGCGAATTAAATAGTGCTAAAAGCAACGTAAAAGCTTCCATTTTACGTGAGATATAGTGGACTGTAGCTTGCTGCAGTGCTCTGCTCTGCAGAGCAGTGGATCTGTACGTGCACGCTTACTAAGCCCACTACCTTAGTAAGCTGTGCTCTATAGCACCCACCTCTATTATTTCTAATAGGTTATGAGCCCGGAAGAGAACTTTTAGTATCTAGAAAATTCACTGAATTTTTCTATAATAAAGAAAAATATCACTATATTTATAGAGAGTGTAGAAGCTACTTATTCCTTCTATAAAAAGAATAAATTCGCTAAAAAGAAGTTTTCCCTTCTATAAAATAGGAAAGAATATGGTATAGAAGAATTCCTACTTCTATAAAAATTTGGAATTAGCGAAAAAGAGGGATATTTTACCCTATAAGATTTTCTTATAAATAAAATAAAAATCATAGAAGACTTTACTTCTATAAAAAGGAAAATAT
>AFRA01001267.1:0-11803 GCA_000223055.1 Claviceps fusiformis PRL 1980
ATATTATAAAATATAATTATAGTATTACTACTATAAAGGTAGTATACTATTATAGCTATATTAATACCTATAGCTTAATTAATAACTATAATAATTTCTTTAAATAAGTAGTTTTATATTACTTTAGCTATAGTATTACCTTTAATAATAGTTTTATAGTAAATATAAGGTAGTATTATTATTATTATAGCTTAAATTTATTAAATTAGTATTTAGGTAGTATTCTTAATAGTAATATTAGCTTAGCTTAAAGCTATAGTATTTTTAATACTAATAGCTTTTTTTATTATTTATTTAATTCCTTTTTTTAGATTTTTAATTATTATAAGCTTATTAAGTAATAATAAGGTTAATATTATTATTAGTATTTTAAAAAAAGTTTAAAGTATAAGAAGTCTATATTAAGCTTATATTAAAGCTATATTATTAATATAAAAAATAATATTTTATATACTTTTTAATACTATAATTAGTATAAGCTTAGTAATTTTATTATATTTAACTATAAGGTAGTTTAGTATTTACTTATATATAGGTAATAATATAAAAGTAACTTAAGGTATTATTAATATAAAGCTACCTTACTTAATAAAAGGGTAGTAATAGCTTTATATAAAGCTATAATTTTTATTATTAATATTTATTAGTATTACCTTTTTTACTATACCTATACTTTAGTATTAATATACTATTAAAAATAGGGTAAAATAAATATAGTAATTCTTTTTCTACACTTTTTAAGAGGTTTAGAGTTAGTTCTACGTTGCTACTGCAGTGCGGGCGAATTTACAAAAAGTTTTTTTAAAAAAATACTTATAGTTTTATAATACTCCTTTTATTAGCTATAAAGCTAAATTTAAAAAATTTATTAAGGGATTTAAATAAGCTTTATAATAATTAAACTATTTATATTAATATAGAGTTATTATAATACTAAAGCTTTTTTAAATTAGCTTATATAAATATAGTTATACTTATTTTGTATTTTCTATTTATATATTTATTTATTTTTATACACTAGCTAGCTTTAGTAATTTATTCTTTAGCTATTTCTAAAACCTTTACTCCTTATATTTTATTTAGTTATAAAAAACATTTGTTAGGGTATTAGGTAGCTAATTATATAATTACTTATATAATATTACTAATTAGTTATTAAGGCTAGTAATAGGAGATAGCTTAGTAGAGTAAGGACTAAGATAAAAAGTATATATAGCAATATAGCTACTAAGTAAGATATACTGGTTAAAGATATAAATCTCTACCCTTTTATATAAATATTCTCTCTCTTCCTTTTATATACTTTTTTAGTATATTATTAAGTTATAATAAGGCTATTATATATATTATTTCTTTATACTTATCTTAGCCCCTTTAAAGCTATTTATATATTTACTATAAAGTAATTATAATTATAAATAATTATAATAAAATACTCTCCCTTTTTTTATAATTATTTTAATTATAGTTTTATAAAAATATTATTATACGTTTACTACTTTTTTAAAGCTATTATAATATTTTATTTATTATTATATAAAGTACATTTATTTTTTTATAAAGCTTATTTAAAAATATATTAATTTTTTATTATTTAATTTTTATAGTTAAAACTATATTATAATATTATAATATATATACTTAACTAGTTATTTAACTATACTACTACTATACTACTCACTAAAGGTATGACTTTTTATATATTTTAATTTATTAGTTTTTAGTTATTATATTATAATATTATTCTTAGCTTTACTTTTTTTATTTTATTTTTATTTATTCTTTCCTTTAAAGTTATAATAATATAATAATATATCTATTAAGTAGTTTTATTTATTTTTTTTAATTTTGTTTTATTATATTTACTTACCTTTTAATTTATTAAATTAATTAGTATTACTTTACTTTATTAACTTAATAATATAAGTAAACTAGCTAAAAGTAAAAAAAAATATAAAAAAAAAGCTATATAGCTATAGCTAGCTTTATATATAATATTTTATAATATACTTTACTTATTTAAAAAGTACTTAGTATTACTTTATTTTAATATATATAAAAAAAAGCTAAGCTATAATAAAAAAAATGTATATAAAAAAGTTATATTAATACTATTAGCCTTTTATATACTTATTTTAATATATTTTAATTATTAAAAAGTAATTAATACTACTTTATTAAAGTATTGATATAATAAAAATAAGTTATTTAGAAATAAAAGAAAGTAAAGAATAAAAGCTATAGTAATACTACTAATTCCTTATATAAAACTTATAATATATTTTATTTATTTAAAGTAATCAATCTTTTTTTTATTTCTATTAATTTAAAGGTAAAAGTAAGCTATTGAATTATGAAAAAAACTATAATAAAATTACTAGCTTTTTATATAATTATTATAATATTTTTAATTTATTAAGACTTAAAAAATAATAATTTATTATAACTAACCTTTTTTTTATTTAAGGCTTTATTATTAAATTAAAGGCTTACTTTACTACTATAGCTACTAATAGCTATTAATAAATAGCTAGGCTACTACTACTATATTATAATTTATTAAGTTAAGTGTCTTAGCTACTTAGTTAAAATTACTTTTATATATAATAGCTTTATTTCTTTAGTTTTTAAATAACTATAAAAGCTTTCTTTTTTTTTTTTTTTATATATTTCTTTTTTAATAATTTTATTATGAATTATAAGTTTTCCTTTATAGCTAGCTTTTAAAAAAGTTATTACTTTTTTTTTTACTTAAATTCTTTATTAACTTTATTTATTTAGCTACTTTTTATTAGTTTATTATTTATTTTTACTTTTATAAATAGCTTTTTTTTAATAAACTTTTTATAAATTCTTTTAATTATTTCCTTACTTTTTAGCTATTAACTTTTAGTTAGTTTACTATAGCTTTTAAAAATTAAACTTTTTAATAAAATATTATTACTATATTACTATAAAACTTAACCCTACCTTTAATATTATAACTATTATAATATAAGTTTCTTTTTATACTTTATTAATAGCTTAACTTAATATTAATAGCTATACTCTTATTATTAATAAAACAAAGCTTTTTTATTTATAGTATAGTTATTAAGTTTATATTTAAAAATTATAGCCTAACCCTTTTATTAATAATAAAAATAAATATAACCTATATCTTTAATATATTATAATAAAGATTCTAATTACTATAATATATAGCCTTTTTAATAATAAGTAACTTACTATAAAGTAATTATTATTTTTATTAATAGGTTTTTTTTTACTTATAAAGGCTAATATCAAATATATTTCTTATAAATATAATAATAAAAGTTATTACTATATAGGTTAAGAAATTCTCTTTTTTTTAATAATATTACTTAATTATTACTATCAATTTATTATATTATTTTTAATAAAATATATATTAAGTATATCTTTATTAAAATATTTTTTACCTTATAAAAAAAAACTAATAATTTAAAGTATTTCTAAATTTTAATATACTTATTTTAACTCTTTATTAACTCTTTACAAACTTATTACTAAGGTTTATTTATTATTATATTATATTTAATTTAGGTTTTAAGAAATAAAAAATATAAATAAGTTAGGGTATATTAAAAAAATATAAGGATTATTTAAGCTTACTTTAAAGTAATAATACTATTTAAATATAATAATATAATAGCTTATATTTATAAATTAGCTATTAGTTTTTATCAATTAGTTTAACTATTTATAGTTTATTTATAAAAACCTTTATATAATAAATTACATTTTATTTTTTATTTGTTTTTTATTTATTTCTTATTATTAACTTTTTACTAGCTTTTTAATTAGCCTCTCTTATACTTAGCTTAAAAAAAGACTTTAGTTTTATTTTTATTATACTTTATTAAGCTATATATATTTTCAAAGCTTTTATAATTTAATAATAAATTTAGCTAAGGAGAGGAATAATAATAAAAAGCTATAATTATATAGTTATTATATAAAAATAGCTTATTTTATACTTTTATTTTTATTTTTATTATTATTGTTATTTTTTGTATTAGCTTTACTTAATTAAATAAATTTACTTTTTATATTAAAAAATAATATATATTTTTATTATAAATTTATTGTACTTATAATTATTTAGCTACTTAGCTATATATTATTTATTTATATTCCTTTATTATATTTTTAAAAATAAAGTCTTTTTATAGTATTTAAAAGTTTTTAGTTTCATTATAACTTTTTTACCTTATTAATTATTTTCTTTACTTATTTTTATATTTATAAGTTATAAATTATATTATTTTATATAACTCTATATTCTCTTTAAGTAATGATTATATTACTATTACTTTTTTATAATATAAATTACCTTTAAATAGTTTAAGGCTTATAATATTAAATATATTATATAATTATAAAATTAAAAATAGTTTTAATTTTTAAATGAAGCTATAATAACTATTTCTTTTAAGAATTTAATAAGATTTTCAATACTTTATTATAAAGTTTTAGCTTAATTATTATAAATTAACATTTTTTATAAATAATAAATTATAATTATTAATATTAAACTTTATTTACTTATATTTAATATTATAATATTTAATATACTAAGCTTAAATATTATTAAATAGCTATTTTATTTTAATATACTTACTTTATAATTTCTTTACTTTAACTTTTATATATTAATTAATAATATTTAAAGGTTTAGTTATATAATTTAAAGTTAAGGCTTACAGCTTTATAGTAACTTTATTAATATATAGCTATAAACTATATAATAGCTAATATTATATATAAATTATATAAAGACTAAGTAATTTAGTTAATTAGTTTACTTTATATATTTAAAGGCTTTTAAATAATATTTTAAAATTTAGTTTATTTTTTTTTAATTTAATTATTTATTAAAAAGTAAAAAGTAATACTTAATAGCTACTTAATTATTAAAAAGATATTTTTTCGCGAATTCGCCCGCACCACAGTAGCGACGCGGAACTAACTCTAAACCTCTTAAAAAGTGTAGAAAAAGAATTGCTATATTTATTTTACCCTATCTCTAATAGTGTATTAGTGCTAGAGCATAGGTATAGTGGATAAGGTAATGCTAATAGATATTAATAGTAGGAATTATAGCCTTATATAAAGCTACTACTACCTATTTATAGAATAGGGTAGCTTTATATTAATAGTACCTTAAGTTACTCCTATACTACTACCTATATATAAGTAAATACTAAACTACCTTACTATTAAATATAATAAAATAGCTAAACTTATACTAACTATAATACTAAAAAGTATATAAAATATTATCCTTTATATTAATAATATAGCCTTAATATATACTTAATATAGCCTCTTTATGCCTTAAACCTATACTAAAATATTAATAAAATTAACCTTACTATTACTTAATAAGCTTATTATAATTAAAAACTTAAAAGAAATTATTAAATAAGTAATAAAAAAAGCTATTAGTACTAAGAATATAATAGCCCTAAGCTAAGCTAGTATTACTACTAAAGGCACTACTTAACTACTTATTTATTAAATCTAAGCTATAATAGTAATAATACTGCCTTATATTTACTATAAAATTATTATTAAAGATAGTATAATAACTAAAGCTATATAAAACTACTTACTTAAAGAAACTATTATAGCTATTAACTAAGCTATTAATACTAATACTATTATAGTAATGTATTGCCTTTATAGTAGCAACACTATAATTATATTTTAGAATATAGCAAAGCCTTATACTAATAATATAGCCTAAGTTAGCACTACTTTTAAACTAAAAGTAATGCTAAACTAATATATATTTAGTATTATTATTAAGGGCTTTTTTATATACTATATATAGAACTAAAGGAAGGATAATATTCTTTAAAATATAAGTATAGCTAATAAATAGAGTTTAGTAAAGGTTATAATATAGAAGCTATATAGTACTATAACTTAATCCCCCTTAATTATTACTATTAATAAAGTTAATATAGTAAATAGGCTATACTATATTAGAATTATTTATAAAACTAAGATATTTAAGGCTAAGCCCTATAATAATACTATCTATCCCTAATAATGCTTTAAATACTTTAAATTTAGCTATATAGCTATATACTATACATTACCTCTATAGTATAGCCGCTATATATTTAGTTAGTATAAGGAGGATAAATAATTATACCTAGCGCTATTAAGAGCTATATAGAAACGCTATATTAACTGCTTAGAACCTTACTCTATATAGTCTTATATATATAATGTTATAAATAAATAATAGAACTATACATACACTATATACCTAGTATAGCCCCTAGCCTTTACTAAACCTTTAATACTAAAGAAAAATAGTTAAATAGAGGTATTTAGCTATAGCTAAAGGAGAGATATAAGTAACCTATTATTATAAAAGGCTTTACTATAGAAGTAAGTTAGTAAACTATACACCTACCTCTCTAATACTTAATTAAAATTAATATAGTAGTTATAAGCTACTATAAAGGCCTTTTTAAGTTAATAGCCTATAGCTACTATAGTATTAAATAAGCTAAGCCTAACCTAATATACTATATAAAGTATATAATAAAGGTTATATACTAGAATATATAAAAGAAAACCTACCTTATATATTTAGCGCTAGAGTCCTAACCTAAAGCTAATATAATAGTAATATAGAAGCTAGGAACTATAAATAGTAAACTACCTAACCCTAGCTTTAGCTACTTTTAACTTACTACTTAGAGTAGCTATACTATAATTTATATAAATTACTAGTATAAGCCTAGGGTATAGTTAATATATATAGGTAAGGATTAGTGCTTAATAATATTAGTAGAATACTATATTTACTTAATATATTTCTTAACTTATAAACCTAATTTAATATTACCTTTTATTAACTTTATAGTAGCCCTACCTTTAAACTATAGTGTTTTTATAAAAGACTTTAATTAGTATTACCTACTTTAAAACTATTATAGCTAAACCTTAATAAGAAGTAATATACTTTTAATACTAGTAATATAGTAATAGCTTAAACTTATAATACTATAAAGTAAAGTAACTTAAAGAATATAGAGTAAAAGGGATAGTATTATTAACTATACTTAGATTACCTATAATATAGAAGCTAAATTTATAGGGGGACTAGACCTTATTAGATCTAACTATATTCTATAGCTTATTTATATTAGCACTAGCCTAAGGCTATATAGTAACTACCTGCTTTATTTTAAATAGCTATATATAGAGAATAACCTTATAATAGCTAAGGTAGTAATATAGTTTTACTATAACCTTACTAAACCTCTACTTTAGTTACCTATAGAAATTAATAGCTATATAGAATAAATAATAGCTAAGCTTTAATTTATTATAGATTTAGTAGTTTTAAGGGAACTTTAAAGTAGCCTTAGGCTAAATTTATAATAGAATTACTATACTAAAGAAGCTACTTAGAATATAAAGAGAGTGTTAAGGCAGTAGTAAATATTCTATACTAAGGAGAACTAATAACTTACTACTAATATAGCTTAGATATAGTACTAAACTATTAGTAATAAAAGGTATAATGCTTAGTGCTTTACTATTAAAGTAGCTACTACTTATAAAGAAAGCCTATAAAAACTTAAACGCTAGGCATAGCTTTATAGTAAACTACTATTAAAATAATAGTAAATCCTTAATCTTATTTAAAATAAAGGTATACATACTATAACTATTAAGTTATACTAAAAGAAAGTAGCTATACTAGCTAACTACTTTTTCCCTTTCTCCTAAGCCTAACTTAATAATATACTAAAGGATTTTAATAACTACCTTAATACTATAATATTTCTATTAAAAAACTACTTTAATACTAATAAAATCTATAGTATTATTAAAAGCCTAGCTAGCTAAAAGGCACTAGAATTAAATAAACTTTTAACTAATTACCTTAAAGTATATAATAAACTACTAGCTAGAATCCTTACCTACCTATTTAATATATATTACTATATTAGCTACTACCTAGCTTTATTTTAGTAAGTAAAATTAGTTATTTTTTATAAGCTAAGCAAGACCCTAATAAAGTAGTATAAAGTAAAGGCCTAGCACTTTATTTTACTTTTTAGTATTATTAATAAAGTAATAAAGGTAGTAGTAGTAAGTTAGCTTATCCTTATAGCTAAATTAAGCAGTATACTACCTAACTTATAAATAAGTAATAAAGTAAATAGGTTAATAGAAGTTATACTAAGTGTTTTAATAGAATTAGTATATATAGTATAGCATTATAGTAGTATTATATTATTACTCTAACTAAATATATTAGTAGCCTTTAATACTATTTACTATAAAAAACTAACTTATACCCTTATAGCTACTAGGATTCTTATATAAATAGTAGTGTAAACTTACTCCTTTATTACTAAATATACTACTAACCTTTATTTTAATAGTAAATCCACTAGCCCCTTACCTATAACTATAGGTATACTATAGGGGTTTTTAATCTTCTCTATTCTTTTTCTACTTTATATTACCCCTTTATATACTAAGCTTTAAGTAGTATATTCTATACTTATAATAAGCTTCTTTAATAATATAAATATACTTATATATAGGTATATAGTAAAGGAGATATAGAATTACCTTAAGGCTACTTAAGTAATTTACTAAAAATAGTTCTAAGAATTAGGTCTTAAGTTTAATTTAAAGAAAAGTAAACTTATATACTTTACTAAGTAGTATATAGTAATTATATTACTAGTCTAACTTAGCACTAATATAGTATAACTAGTCTAATCTACCTACTTTCTTAAGGTATAGGTTTATTATAAGCTTTATTAAAAAATATACTAAAGTTAAGTTAAGTTAAAACTAGTATAATAGTAGCTTATACTTATATTACTAGTGGCTTTAACCTAGGGATGCTTATTATATAATATATAACTCTTATATATATAGGTTATTTAGAGTATAATTATATATAATATAGAATTACACTACACCCCTACTAAAGTTAGTAGTAAAGCTAGAGGTATAGCTAAGGTATTTATTTCTAAATAAACTAAGTACTTAAGAATAGTAACTAATATATTTAAAGCTATACTATATACCCTAGTTAAAACTAAGGTAGCTATAGCTTTAATTAACCTCTACCTTAACTACTATTTACTTTACTTTTACTAATAAATAAAAGCTAATAAAATAGCTAAGTATATCTATAGCGCCTATACTATAATAGCTACTTAACTTAAATATAAACTAACGCACTAAGGGCATAGCTACCTACTACCTTTAGATAACTACTTAAACTATATACTTTTCCTAAATTAACCCTATAACTACTTACTAAAGCCCTTTCTAATTAAAGCACTTATTTTAAAATAAAAAAACTATTAGTATTAAAAGTAAGCTACTATATAGGCGCGCTAGACTTATATTAACTATATAGCAATAGAGCTTAACCTTAACTTTACCTTTACTATTAAAGTTATCTACCTTTACTTAAGCCTTACTAAGTATAAATCTATAGTGCTTATATAAATATATATAAAATAAATTAGGCTTAATGCCTTCCTTTTCTACTAATACGTTCCTAAAGTAAATTTATTAATATATAGCTACTAGGCTAATAATAAGGACTACTACTATATCCTACTATTTTATAAGAATTTTAATTATCTCTACCCTATTAATACTAATATATACTTAGTATATAACTAATATAAAGTTAGGGAGGCATTAGAATATAATAGGCTAGTAACTATACTTATAAAGTAGCTTATATTAATAGAGCATATCCCTTAATTCTAACTTACTAAAAGTCTTTAAGATTAATAAGCTAAAGATACTAAAGAACTAATAAAAAGAGGCACTTAGTATAGCATAGGCATAGAAATGCTAGGGAATTATATAGATATTATAGCTAGAATGTATTATTATAACGTATAACTTATATTTACTAATATATAAAAAACAGTAGCCTAAGAGATAATAAAAAACAGGTATAACGCTCCTATGCTAGCCCTAGGCCTATACCTTATTGCCCCCCCCCCTCCCCCCCCCCCCTCCTTCTTTAGGTTATTCTCTACCTCTATTATTATATAGCTTTATATAGCTATTATACTAAGCCTATAGACTTTCTATAGAATCTCTTTTAAAATATTATTTTACTTCTTTAGTGCATTAGTAATATAATAAGCCTATAGTAGTATCTTACCCTTAACTAAGGTTAAAGCTAAGACTACTATAGCACTATTAGTAGCTTATACTACTATATTAATAAATAGGCCTGCCTGCTTTATAAGCTATACTACCTCTTTCTAAATAGTGTTATACTTCTTAGCCTACCTATAAGTTAGTACTATATTAATACTATAGCTAAACTATAGCTATACTACCTTATACTTATATTAATAGGCTCCTTAAAGGTATAGAGGTTTTATATATTTATTACTTACTTAATAGCCTCCTAATATAATATAATATTTAAATTTAGCAATAGAACTAATTAGCTACTACTAAGCTATTAATATAGATAAGAAATATAATACTTATGCCTAAATAAGTCTTTTTTACTTTTATATACTTAAAGTATACACTACTAGTACCTATTTAAATTAGTAATAGTAATAGCTTAGGTTAAAAAGGGGTATTAACCTTTAGTGCTATAGCACTGTTTTTTAATGTTTTTAGCTTATATTAAGTAAGCCTTATAGGGCTAGGCCTATAATTAGCCTAGCTATAGGTAGGTTAGTAGTAATAATGCATTAAGAAGGGAATAGTACTTACCTTAAGTATAATAATTAACTTATTTATAAGGGTAAGTAGTATTTTTAATAATACTATAATTAGTTAGGGGTAGTAATAGGGTAGCACTGCTATAAAAATAGAAATAAAGATATACTTATAATAAAGATAATAAATAAAGAAGGAAGAAAGAAGAGAAGAGGTTAGGAATAAGGGAAAAAAGGTATATATATCTCTTTTTTTCTATTATATAACTAATAGTTAGCTAATAGTTAGTTTAGTAATAGTTAGCTACTAGCTAATATAACTAATACTATAGAGATATAAAAGCTAGAGAAAGGTTTTAAGTAAAGGGGCAGTAGCTTAGAGGAATTAAATAAAAACTAGTATAGAAAATAGACTAAGCGCTTAAGGTAACTTACTATAATATATAAACTACCTCTAAGGGTATCCTACAGCACTACTATGCCTCTACTAACCTAGTTTACTTTCTATTTTATACTACATACTCTTTTATAATACTAGTTAAGTTTAGCTAGTAGCGTACCTCTTTCTACAGTTAGAACTAGTATAGAGCCACTATAGCTCCACTACAGAACCCTAATAAAGGCTGTATATAGGTTTTCCCCCCTATATTAGGGTTTTTCCTATATAGTCTTAGTAGCAGTGGTACTAGAATTGGGCCAACAGCCCAACTAGTGTATTAATTAAATAAATAAATAAATTATTAAAAAGTAATAAAAAGTTCTTTAAAATTTATTAATAAAAATAATACTTTTATTACTTATAATACTCTTTAAGGCTTTATAGTTTTAAAAAATATTTTTAATAAAAATAATTATTAAGTCATTATTAACTACTCTTATAGTTATAATAATATAAAGTATATATTTAAAAAAATTTATTAATTATTAATAAAATTATATTATATATTTTATAATTTATATATTGAATAAAGAATAAGGTAATAGTAAAGTTTATAAAGATTTTTTAAAATAATATTTTTAATATTAATAATATAATTAATTTATTATAAAGTTAATATAACTATAGCTTATTTAAT
>AFRA01001268.1:0-11792 GCA_000223055.1 Claviceps fusiformis PRL 1980
AAGAAATTATATTTATATTTATATAATAAAATTCATAAAAGCTTTTAAATATAAATAATAACTTAAGGGATATAAAAATAATAACCTATATATTTTATTATAAAACCTTAATTATATATAAATTTTATAAGCTTTATATATTTATATTACTTATAAAATATATATATTAAAAAAAGTAAAATAAAGTATTTATTTTATTGAAATTAAGGGAATTTCTATTAATATACTATACTTTTATTATAAATTATATAAATAAAAGCTAAAATAATAATACTTTTAAAAAATAATTTCCTTTATTTTTAATAAAAAAATACCTATAAACTATTAAATAGCTTTTTCTTTAAATTAATTATATAAAATAAGTATATATTAGCTTTATATATTTAAAAAAGTAATATAATAAATAAACCTTTTAATAAATAAAATAATCTTTAAATTTAAAGCTTATAATAAAGTTATATTATTATATAATTGTTATGCTAGTTGCAAGGAGTATTAGGGGCGATTCGGTAGGAAGAATATAACCTGAATCCTCTTTAGACTTCTTGTAGGACTAGTATTATTACTAAACTAAGACTTGCTTCCTTTTTCCTTCTCTATTTAAAGCAATTCCCTATTAAATCCTAGGGAAATATCCTTTAATCTAGAATACTTATTTTCCTATAACACGCTACTAATATATAGATATCTAATTTATTCTAATAACCACTTGTCTCTAATTAGAAAGGGAATTATAATAGGGGTATATATAATATTTAGACCTGAAATTTCACACATACTAAATTAGGCATAACAATTATTCCCCCCTTAAGGCAACATTAACCTAATATCGTTATAATTAGGTGCGCGCCTACTTTATTAATATTTCTAATTTAGGATACGCATTTTTATTTATTTTATTACTATTTCTAGACTAGTAATGTTTATTAATTTAGTGTATAATTATAGATATAATATAGGTTATTTATTTAGTAGGGAATTTAGTATGTAATTCCCCTTTTCTTTCCCTATTCTTAACTTATTATTAAATCTCTTTAGTTACTTATATATTTATAGTATTAGTTTTATTTTTCCTATTCCTATATAATTTATTATTATATCTAAATTAGCTAAGTAACTATCTCTAATACTATCTTATAGCATTTAGTTATTAAATAATAGGACTTAGAAAGTCTTAGATATTAAATTAGTCTAAGATTTATTAGGCTATTATAGAGTTATAGTTAAAATAAAAAAAATTAATTAATTAGATAGAACTAAATTACTAAAAATTTAATTTCCTTAGGGATCTAAAGAATTAGGTATAGTAGGTGTATTTAATTTAAATTAGATTTCTATATTAATTATTTTTTATTATAGTGTATTACTTAATTATATTTAATCCTATATTTAATACTAATCTTATTAGTTATTTTACCTTAAAATATTAAGTAGAATTATAATAGAATTGTGCTTCTAATATTAGCACTAACTTTAGGTTAAATTAGGTACCTTTTTCTTTATTTAGTTATTTTTTATAAAGAGATAAAATAATTAATCTTAATTTAAATAATAAATTAAGCTCCCTACTTTCCTATACACATTATTACGCTAAAAAATATAAGGAAAATTAGCTAGAGAAATTAGTAAAAAAAGCTATAAAGTAAATTTATTTTAGCGGTTTAGCGTCTAAGTCCTCTAGGATTCTAGTTGTTTTTATAACCTTAAAAAAAGGAAAGGAGTTATAATTAACTATAACTCCTAGTTATACTTATAGTAAGTTAAGTAAGTTTATATAAGATTAGGCAAAAGTAGTGTTAGAAGATACTACTATAGCTGTCTAAATTAAAGAATATATTTAGTATCTAAAAATAATACTAATTACTTTAGAAGCTATAGTTAAAGAGGGGCGATTTACTTCTCTATTAACTTTTTATAAAGATATTCCTAATAGTATAAAATGCTATTATTACACTCTAGCTATATACTTTTACTATAGGGTAAGTACTAACATTAGAATTAAGGGGAATATACTAATAATTTGCCTAGGTATTAAAATTATTACTAGTATACTATAATAATTTCGTTAAAGTATATATATTTATAGGCAATATAATATATTTAGCTAGTAAAGAATTCTTAGCATCTAAACTAAAAATATAGGAACATTTTTATAATCTTTTTTCCTTATTTATATAATTTATCTTAAACTATTACTATAAAAATAGTTTTTAATTCTACTAAAAATAGTTAAAGGTAAGGGAATAGATTTTTTTTAAAGTAAAATAAAGAATAATACTAATTTAATATAGGATTCTTAAGAAAATATTAATAAATATAATATAAAAGTGTCTATTACCTAAGGTATTTATAATGTTTTATTTATAATGCCTAAAAAACTAGTAAATTTCCTATTCCCTTTTCTTTAATTTAATATAGGGTGTTAACTAATTTTAGTTATAGTTAGCTAAAGATTAAACTAAATTTTAGTGTAATTATATGCTATGTCTTAATAGTAATAATAATTATTACTTAAGGATATACTAAATAATAGTTTTAATCTTTATTAAATCTATAGCCTTATTTAATAAAGAAATAGAGAATATTAACCTTCTTATAACTCTTAAAGAAATTTTTAGTAAAATTTTAAAAAATTAAAAAGATTAGGTGTTAAATTTTTATATAATTAAAATATAAGTAAATATATAATTATTATAGTTTTTTTTTATATAAAAATAAAGAAAAATCCTATAGAAATAATATAAAATAAACGCTTAGTAAATGTAAGTAGTTATTATTTTTATAAGGATTTTTCTAGAGTTATTCTAAAGGATATTTTTATAGTTAGCTGCGTTTTTAGGGCCCCTTATAAATTTTATTCTTTTTAGATTTAAGTAAGGATATATGGTATTTATTTACTAACTAATTTGCATTTTATAGCGCTTGAATATTTAGCTACTAGTTGTATTTAAATAGCTATCCTTTTTATTTAACTAAATAATATAATTCCTTTTAGAGAAAATAATATAATTTAATTTAATTAACTTCCTATTCCTTAAAGTTATTATCTAACTTAGGAATAGGTAGGGCTTATTCTTCTTCTTTATTTCTAGAGGTCTATTTTTTAAGCAAGCTAATGTGGAATATATTATGTATTTAGGATAATTAGGTTAGTAGTGCTAATTAATAGGCTTATTTTCTAATTTTATTTAAAACCTAAAATAGCTTTTATTATTTATTATACGCTAGGAGGCCTTTAAGGGCCTCTGTCTAGTGCCTCTGCTCGCTAAATTATATAGGAAAAACCCTAGAATAGGGGGGAAAACCTATATATAACGTTTATATCTCTGCTTGCCCAGGCCCGTATAGGGCCTGCAGTGGTCCCTATTATAGGATATAGGTGCGCTGCTTACTAGGCTTTATAGCTACAGTCACTAGGAAGAGTAGGTATAGTGGGTTTAAGTCTAGGGAAGAGGGTGTCTAGTCTAGGTTAGGGTTAGGGTAGGGTAGGTGCTATAGTGGTGGCGGCGAGTAAAAGTCGTAACGTTATGGTGAGGGTGTGTTGCGGCGCGCGTAGATAGGAGCAATGGCATAGTAATAGTGCGTAGCTATATAGGTAGGTAGTGTTAGACTTAGGGTTAGGACAGGCCTACGTAGGGGCTAATTAGGGCCCGGGGGGCGGCGGAGGCGGTCTAACGCGCCGCGCTAACGCGACCTAGCGCGACGCGGCCGCGACGCTGGCTGACCTTGCTTATCCCTGCCGCGGCGCAGTGAAGACGCGTTCTATAGGTAAGGGGAGTTAGGTGCTGTTAATGTTTGTGTTAGTGCCTAGGGGGCATTAATGCAGGGCTAGGCGTCTTAGCATAGAGCTGCCCTAATAGCTATAGTAGCCGGCTAGTAGCTATATAGCTAATCTAGTAGTTACGTAGGGGGGGGTTAGTAATAGCTATAAAAGGGGGATAGTCCCCTTATTCCTTCTCTCCTTCCCTCCTTCCTACTATAGTTAAGCTTTTAAAGTAAGTTATCCCCCCTTTAGTGCCTTAGTAGGGGCGGCTTAGTGTGCCCCTTGCTAGGCAGCGTTAGGCCCAATGCAGTCCCGCTAACCGTGGCCAAGATGCCTGGCGGAAAAAAGAAAACGCAACCAGTAAGTGCACGACCCGGGTCCGACTCGGGGCCGCTGCTAACGCGCTGAGGCAGGGCGCTATCAGGGCATGGCCCTGCAAATCATTGCGTGAGGTAGCGAGCTGAGGGGCCCCGGTCGAGGGCCGAGCGGATGTCGCGGTGGTTGCGCATCGGGGGCGCGTCGGGTCCGTGGGGGCGGAGGTGGTCGTAGTCTAGGCAGTTAAGGATGATATAGTAGTGATCCTCTATATCGTTCCAGCATCGGCAGATTAGGGAGTCTACCTTAGGCATGCGTTGGGCGTATAGGAATGCCTTTAGCCCGATTTTTTCTATATATATTTAGATAAGGGCAGCTAATTTGTGTTTAGTAAGGCAGCTATATAGTTATACAATCTTATAGGTAGTATAGAAGTTAGGTTTGTGTTTGGCCGCTGTAAGGGAGCGTTAGGGCTAACGCATGTGCGCTGCTATACAGTCTTAGTGCTATTAGTCTTTCTATTCTTATTCTAGCTCTTTAGCTAGTGAAAGGGCGTTAGGGTAGGCTATTAGGTAGTAGGATAGGGGGATATAAGGTAGCGGCTTAAGGCTGCAGTAGTAGCGTTATTATATTTAAAGGTATCTAGCTACTGCAGTATAGGTAGCCTAGATTTAGTTAGCTATCTTATTAGCCTTAATTCTATTATAGTAGTAGTAGGCGTAGTAGTTAAGGTAGAGGTTTACTAAAGGGATAGCTACCTTAGTTTTAACTAGGGCCTATAGTATAGCTTTATAAGCCTTAGTTATAGTTTATAGGTATTAAAGTTATTTCTTAGTAAATTCCTTTACAATACCTTTAGCTATACTACTATAGCTTATTAGGGTGTAATATATGCCTATACTATAAGTAACTAGGCTCTAAATTACTTATATATATAGTAAGCATGCATTATAAAGGGGGCATCCCTAGATTAACGCTATAAGGGTTATAAGGGCTAGCTATTGCTAAGTAAGCTTTTTTATAACCTTTTTACTATATTTTTTCTACTAAAGCTTATAGTGGATCTATATGCTTAGAAACTAGGCGGATTAGACTGGCTAGATTATAGCGGTGCTAAGTTAGACTAGGGTTATAATAGTATAGTAGCAGCGTGTAAAGTGTAATAGTTTGCTTTTCTATAGGTTAAACTTAAGGCTAGATTTATAGGACTATAGCTAGTAAATTCCTTAGGTGTTTTTAAGGTAGGCCTAGGTCTTCTCTAGTATATATCTAAAGGTAAGGATATTTATATTGTTTAAAAATCTAATAGTAAGGGTATAGTTTACCCTATATAGCTAGGTATAAAGAGGGGTTATATATAGTAGGAAGAGGATTAGGAAGACTAGGGAATCCTATAGGACCTTAGTAGTTATAAATAAGGCGCTTATTAATTAACTATTAAAGTAAAGGAAGGCACTACACTTAGTAGTAAAGGCTTAGGTTTATGTTACTATTTAGTTAGGGATGCCTAGGAATATTATAATATAAAGGAAGTAGTAGTAGTGGATAGTGTTAAACGCTACTAAGATATTTAGCTAGAGGAGTAACGTAACCCTACTTAGGCCCTATATTATACACACTACTTCTATAAGGATACTAAGGGCATTCTCTATAGATCTATTTACTTTATTACCTATTTAAAGGTTAGGTAGGGCGCTGCCCTCCTTAGCAGCATATATAATCTAACTTATAACTACTATTTCTAAGACCTTACCTATAATGCTTAGAAGGGATATAGGTTACTAGGTACTAATGCATTATATTTCTATAGGGGTTTTTCCTAGTTTATAGAGGATAATAACTTTTACTTTTTAAAATAGGGCTAGGTAGTATTTAATTTAGTAGTAAGCATTAAGGAAGTATATAAGTATTCTAGCTAAGGGGTAGCTATAGGCTTTTAAAAACCCTACTAAAAGCCTATTAAGTTTAGGTAATTTCTAGCTAACTAAGTCTTTAATAATAGCAATAATTTTATTCTTATTAAATTCTTTAAAGGTAGAGAATAGTATAGTATTAAGTTAGGCTTTTAGTATTTCTAGTATATTATTAGTATAGGCTATTAAAGGGGGGAAGAAGTAGTTAGTAAATACTATAGCCTTTTTACTATAGAAATTAGTAATAACTATCTTATTATATTTATAGTAGAAAAGCATTAGGATCTAAAGGGAATTAAATAAAAAGCTACTATAAAGGCAGGCCTAGCGTTTAAGTTTCTATAAGGTAGCGTTACTAATAGTTATAAACCTTACTAGCTATCTTTATATACTTTTTTTTTCCTTTTAAATAACTTAAGCTTATATTACTTCTATATTAAATATAGCTTACTAATTAGTATTAGTGTAGTTAGCTTACTAACGTCTCTAAGCTTATTTAGCATTGCCTATAGCCTCCTTAACTTTAGTATTTTACTAAGGTTGCCTATAAAGGCTGCTATAGGGGCAGTATAGGGTTATAAATTATACTATTAACTTAAGTTTAAATATAATCTATTTAGTAAAGGTTTCTATATCTACTAGTGTATTAAGTAATTCCTCTAGGGCTCTACATTAGAACTAATGCTTAGCCTTTATAATAGTTATATTAATATTTATTTCTTTCTAGTAGTATTAGAGAGTCCTATTATTTATTTAGTTTATATTTATAGTAATATAAATAAGCTATAGAATATAGTTAGATTTAAATAGGTTTAAGCTACTAAGGAATTTAATAGAGAGGTTAAAGGTTAACTAAGTATAATTAATAGTATTACTTTATTTACCTAGGGAGTACTAGGTTATTTCTCTTTAGGGTATAGTAAGTTTAAGCTACTATTAAGTAGTAAGTATAAATAAGGTAGCATAACCTAGGGAGGTCTATCTATATATATTCTAAAGGGGGTAGTAGAGGTTAAAATCCTCTATAAATACACTATAGTTCTTTATTAGAAGCACTATAAGGTCCTTAAGGGGGGTAATTTAGTTTTATTTATAGGTAGGGGAGTATATTAAGTATATATTAGTACTATAGAGGGTAACTAAGCACTAGTCATTGCTAGTATACGTTAACTATAACTTAGGCCTATAGTAGCAGTGAATATATATAGCTAAGCAGCCTCTCTATATAGTAAGCTAGTAGTGCTTTATACTTAAGGCTAGGGGGGGTTAGTTATTACTATATAGTTCTTATATTATAATTACATTAGTTCTAGGTTAGAAACCTAGCATAGTATAGATAAGGTATAATTTCTTTTATATATTCTAGTATATAACCTTTATTATTTAAGTATAATAGGGGTAGTCTATAAGGGGGGGCCTACTAGGCCCTTAGTAGGGCTATATTAGGGCTATAGGTAGCTATCTAGGGCTCCTTATAGTTATAAAGGGGGTGCTATAGGGTCTGGTTATGATTTTAAAAGTTAGGTTTAGCTGCCTAATAGGCAGCTAACACACTTTTAAAGGGAAGCTTTATAGAAGAGTAGGTTACTAGCCCCTTAGCAGCGTCCTTAGGTACTAACTTTAGTTTACCTATTATTATTTAGGTTAATTAGAATAGTAAATATACTAAGCTAATTTAAATAAGCAGTCCTTACTCTAGTCTACTGCTTATTTATAATAGCATAGAGTTAGGACTACACTAAGTATCCCCTAGAGCAGTTAGGGTATTGCTTATATATATTGCCTAAGAGGGCTAGGTATATCTGCTTACCCTTAGTATACTTACTAGCTAAGCAGCGGCTATAACATAGGGCTACTATATAGTATATAGTAATATAGCTAAACTTATAGTAGTTATAGCACTACTTAGGGTAAAGGGCGTTATTATAAGGTTTAGCTTTAAAGATTTCTACTTTATATATAACTCTAACTTAGTATAGGTAGTTAGCTACTTTAACCCTATTTATACTAATAATTAGGGGGGTATATAAGGAGGTTCTATATAGCTTCTAAGTTACTACTTAGGTAATACTACTGCTATTAAAGGCTATAAGGGCCTAAATAATCTTATTATAAGACCTATTTTATATATAAGAGATAAGGAAGCTATAGATAATAATGCTAAATACCTATTAGCTTAGGGTTGCCTTTAGTCTAAATATAATTTATACCTAAGAGGGGTTATTAGTATAGGGCTTTATAATGTCCTTAAATATAACTATAGTGTTGCCGCTATAGAGGCAATGCGCCGCTACAGTAGAATTAATGCTAATTATATAGTTAATAGCTAGAATAATTTCTTTTAGGGAGTAAGATTTAGCTATTTTACTAATAGAAAGGCCTTTAACTAAAGCTTTATAATAAACCTAAGGTAAGACTATAAGAATAGTTAGGTTATTTAGTATATAGTTTTAGAAGCTAATTCTAGTTACCTAGGTAGCAATAGATGCCTAGGTTAGGCTTAATACAGTCCCTAGCTAAAGGGCTTTTTTAACTACTTTTTTAACTATTTCTTTAAGGTTTTTTATTATAACTATTATACTAGTAATATTTAAGGTAGTATTATTAAGTAGGCTATATTAAGCATATATTATTTCCGCATTAACTATATAAAGGATAATATTCTATACTCTTTCTAGCAATTCTAAAGGAATAAGCCTAGCAGTCTAAATAAATTCTTTTTATAAATAGGTTAGAACCCTCTCTCTAGCCTTTTCCCTAGCTACTTTAGTAATAAGGTTAACTTAAAGGCTAGGCATAAAGCTGCCTTATCCTATAAGTAAGTAATAGTAACTCTATATAAGTCTACTATTCCCACTATTAATATCTATTAGTATTATACTATCCGCTATACCTACGCTCTAGGACTAATATGCTATTAGTATAGGGGGTAAATAGGCGTTGCAAAGCTTTTTATTAACTTTTTAAGAGGTTTAGAGTCCATCCCGCGGCGCTGTTGCGGTGCGGGCGAATTCAAACTAAAAAAAAAAACACAAAATATTAATAATACCTAAAATAGCTTAATAAATTTAGGAAGTAGTTTATGCTTTTCCTACTTAAATTATAGGTTCTTTATACTTAATAGTATAAAATCCCCCCTTTTAAAAGTTATCTCTTAGTGTTTTTAATTATAGTACTTAGTTTATAATTTATTAGTCTATATTTATTATACTTCTAATCTATTTCTTAATATATATAATTTTTATACCTACTTTCTAGCTTTAGGTACTCCTCTATACAATAAATCGTCCTTAATTATGTAAAATTTAGGATTATATCTAAATAAAGCTATGTTTAGTAACGTATCTATAGTTACATTTTTAGCATTATTATATGTAAATTAAGCAGTTTTTAGTAGGGATAGCTAAACATACTTTAATTTAGTAATAAAGGCATATAGGTAATGTTCTAATGTTTAATTTGCTCTTTCTATTTATTTATTTATTTAAGGGTAGAAAGCTATTAGTAATTAATGCATTACCTTAGAAGTAAAGCATAATTTTAACTAGAATTAACTAGTAAATATACTGCCTTAGTTAGATATAATACTATTTAGTACACTCAAGACTAACTTAACCTTATTATAAAATAATTTAGTAAGTTCTATAGTAGTAATTAAAGATAATACTAGAAGAAATATAATGTATTTTATATATTTATCT
Organism: Claviceps fusiformis PRL 1980; assembly: GCA_000223055.1. Lineage (NCBI taxonomy): Eukaryota > Fungi > Ascomycota > Sordariomycetes > Hypocreales > Clavicipitaceae > Claviceps > Claviceps fusiformis. Next base: position 9,693 of record AFRA01001268.1, read on the forward strand.
ATAATAATAAAGATAGAATTAATAAGTTATTCCTTTTAAATAGTTTATAGTAAACCTATAATAAAATCTATTAAGATTTCTATTTAGGGATTATTAAGAATTAGTAAATTCTTTAGTTTCCTATATAGCTTATACTATTTTATTATAACTTTTTAATAAATAGTATAGGATTTAATATAATCTTTAATATTTAAGTGTAAATTTATTTAAAAGAATTTTTATTTAAGTAATTCTACTATTCTTTTTATATTAAAATATTTAGCTAATAGATTATTATAGTATATTTTAAAAAGAACTAATTTAAGTACCTCTAAATTTAGAATAAATACTTAATTATAATATTTTAAGATTTTATTTTTATTTATAAATTATTATAAATCTTAGTAGCTATAGACTTACTTTAGCTAGTCTTAGGTTTATATATTTAAATTTTAAGCTTTTTTAATTAAATTTAGTAATAATTCTAAGTTACTTATATTATAGAGAGAGTTTGTCTTCTTTAATAATTTAACCTTAATTAGGTTAGGATAAGGTAGTAATCCTATATTCTCTACTAGGCTCTTAACACTAAGAGCACTAATTTTAGTATAAATATTTGTTTTTATAGATTTTAAGGTAATTATAATATTAAGTTATACTACCTTAGTATATAATTCTAATATTAATTCATTAGTATTCTTTACTTCTTAAAAAATATAATCTAGTTATTAGAAAGGAGTATTAGTAAAATTAGTTATTTCCTTTTAATATTAAATAATAAAATTATAAGGGGTAAGAAAAATATACTATTAGAATTACTAACTATTTAATTTAAGGGTTTTTATAAAGGATTAAAGGTTAAAATAGTTAGTTAATACTTTAACCTTTATAGGTACTCCCTCTATATAATATCTTTAATAATAAAATAATTTAATAATAGCTAATATTTCTTAGTTTAAAGTACTATAATAAGTTTTAATAGGTTATAGTTTTTAAGACTAAAATGCTACTAAGTAATATTTTCCTACTAAATCTAATTATAATAAAATTCTAATAATAGTAAATTTTAATGTATTTATTTTAATTTAAATAGGAAGTTTAGAATAGATATAAAATAGTAAAGAAGTATAAGTAAAAGCATTTTTAAGAGTTTAGTATATATATTATTCCTCTTCCCCTAATTATACTAATCCTAGTTTTTTCCTATTTTAGCTCCCCTTTAGAAGAGTAGTTAATAAAGATATAATAGTGGAATATTTATAAATAAATTATTAATAGAAATTATAAAATCCTAAAAAGACTTAGATATTTTAATAGGTTTTAGGCTTAGGCTAATTAGTAATAGTCTTGACTTATTTTAGGTTTATTTAAACTCCTTCTCTAGTAAAAATAAATCCTAAAAATTTAACTAATTACTAATAAAATTTATATTTACTTAAATATATAAATAAATCTATAGTTTTAAGTTAATCTAGAACTTGCTTTAAATGCTTTATATATTCTTTATAAGTCTTTAAGAAAACTAAAATATTATTTAAATAAATAATATATATAGTATTATTAAGACCTTAAAGAGCTTAATTAATATAATATTAGAAAGTAGTAGGTATATTAGTTAATCTAAAAGGTATAACTAAATATTTATAATATCTATAATAGGTATAAAAAGCAGTCTTCTATTTATCTCTCTAAGCAATTTAAATATAATAATATATTTCTTTAATATTAAGTTTTAAAAACTATTTAGCACCTAAAATACAGTCTAGAATTTTAAAAATAAGTAGTAATGGATAATAATTTTTAATAGTAACATTATTTAATCTATAATAATCTATATATAATTATAATAAACTATCCTTTTTTAGTATAAATAGAATTAATATACTAGCAGGACTTTTAGAGGCTTAAATATATCTAAGTTCTAAATTTTTATTTAAATAAGCTTATAATGCTTTAAGTTTAGCTAGGGATAATAAATAAATAGGCCTATATAGTAGAAATTTTCTAGGTTTAAGATTAATAGTATAATTAGTATTCTAATAAATAGGTAGATTTTTTACTAATTCTATTTAAAATAACTATATATAATCTTACAGTTCTTTAGGAATTATAAATAAGGTC
>AFRA01001269.1:0-11780 GCA_000223055.1 Claviceps fusiformis PRL 1980
AAACAATACTTTATTATAAGTTTAATTTTTAAGCTTAAAATCTAAGTATTAATAATATTTAATTTTAAAATATTAATATTAATATATATTAATCAAAATAGATTTTAAAAATATTAAAGTTATTAAAAATTTTAAATTTTCTTTTTTTAATAAATACTAAATTTATTATAAATTAGTTTTTTTTTAAAAAAATATTAATATAAAATATTATATAACTTACTATAAATTAAGGTATTTTATATTAAACTTTAATTAAACCCTTAGTAAAAATTAAATAAATATAGCTAAAATTAAAGGTTTTTAGCTAATTTAAAATAATAAGTAAATAATAAATTATAATTATAATAATTATACCTTTTTAAATAAAATTTTAATAAAATTAAAAGGGATTTATAAATAAAATAATTAATATAAAAATAATACTAGTTTTTTTACTATTTATAATATTCTATAAAATATTAATAAGTTATTAAAAATAAAATAAAAATTATTGTTACGGTCCGTTCCTAGGGGCGGAACCCACCTCACAAAAGGAGGGTTCCGCTGCGTATAGCTAGAGAAGAACAACTTTAACCATATATACACTTAAATACCTACCTATAACTTAAGTATTCCTTCTTTTTATAACTTTATAATGTACTACACCTATTTGTATAAGTACCCCTATTTATATATAATATCTAGTATATAATAAGTAGTAGTAATTACTATTTCTTTTATATACTTATTTATTATATAAAAGCTAATAATAAAAACTACAAACCTTATATTAATAATAGGAGAAAACTAGTAAAGTTTACTTATTAGCTTAAATTCTTTAATTACTAGCTTTATTACTAAAAACTAACTATAGTAAATTTACTATTTTTAGGCTTTTTACTAAGACTTCCCTAACCTTAAGAATAGAAAAAGACTGCTTTTATTATAAGAAAACGTTAAAAACCTTTAAACTCTTATTAAATATTAATATATTAATAGTAACTTTTAGATTTACCTAAAGCCTCTAGCTATTAAAAGACTTATTTACTAAAACTCTATAGATTTTACTATAGTTAATATAGAGTAGAAATTAATAAAAGGCATTATTTATAAAGCTTAGCTAGAATACCTCTTTAAATAAGTAAATCTAATATTAGGAAATAAAACTATAATACTAAAGAATAGTTTAAAATATATAGAAAACACCTATAATATAGGTATATATAATGTTTTTAAAGATAAGTTAATAGAAGATATAGTAAGTATAGAAATTAGGGGACTACTAAAGACCCTAAATATTTTATTTTATACTAAGGAAAACTATACTTTTTTATAGGAAAGGGACTATATTAATACTAGCTTCTATTAGGAAACTATTTTAGAAATAAGAATCTATCTTTATTTAACTTTTAATACACTAAATCCCCTTTTAGAAACCTTATTAAATTCTATAGAAATTAACTAAAATAAAGTAATTTCCTACTTACTTAGTAGTTAAAAAGAATATATACCTCCTTTATAGGCAATAGGATCCTAGGGATAATAATGTAAGCCTAATATATATAATAAATTCTAGTAGTTTTTTACTAATATATATAATTAGTAAGAGTCTATCTTTAGTAAGATTTACTATAGTAATATAAAGGAAATTAATAAAGTAGTAACTTATATAATAGCTATACTAAAGGCTTTTAAACTAACTAAATCCTACTAGTAAACTATAGAGTAAGCCTAATACCCTTTATTAACCTTAGGATAGGTTCTAACCTTAAATATATAATGCTTTATAGCATTTTTTAGAATAATAAGTATATAAATATAACTAGCTTATATAGTAACTCTTAATGCCCTTTATACTAAGACTTCTTAGCTTTAGGGGCACTTAGTTAATAGGGAGTTCTATAAGACTTTATATAACCCCTTACTTTATAATAAGCTACCCTTTAGAAATGCTATATATACTTAGGGATTATTATTTATATCTATAAAATAGTAACCTAAAGATAAAAACCCTTATAATAATTTAGCTACTTAAGCTTTAAAGATAATAAACTATTTAGCAAAACCTTCCTAAAAACTTAGTAATATTAAATACCTTAACCCTAAAATAGATCTAAATAATATTAATAGTAAGGCTATTAAATATAAAGGTAAATCCACTATCTTTATAAATATAAACCTTTAAATCTAAGTAGTTAGGGATTACTATAGCTATACTAGCCTTAACTACTAAGAATAAATTATATACTAAGTTTAGTATCTTTTCTATAAAGCTACCTATATATAGTACTACTAGTATTTTAATAATATAAAAAGGGCTATAATATTTTATAATCTTAAGTTAGTATTTACTATAGTTAAGAAAGAATTTAGTATTAAAATTTAAGATACTATTACCTAGCTTAACTAAGCTAAATTTACTAGGGATAATATATTATTTAAGATATCCTTATAGGAATTTATAATAAAGGTTTTCTTTTATACTAAGGCTAATAAGGAATCTACTAACCTTTAGCTTCTTACCTATTTTTACTATAAGCTTTATATAAAGCTTTAGTAAATCTACCCCTAACTAGTAAAATCTAACTATTAAAATATATATATTAACTTAATAAAGGGTTAGAGGTATAACCTTAAAGACTTTATTCTAAGTAATAAAACTCACTATAGAATAAAGAGAAGTAAGGTTTAAGCCTTTACTTACTTTCTTATAAAGGACCTAGAATTAATAAATAATAATACCCCCTACCTTACTATAAAGGCTTATTAAAATAAGCTACCTTATTATAATAGCTATTATAGTAGTAGTTATAGCTTACCTTAATACTAATAGGGCAGTTACTATTAATACTTATAAAGCTATAAATAATATTATAATTTTAATAATAGGTATAATAATAGAAACTACTAGCCTTAGGGCTACTTATACCCTTTTTAACCTAATTATAGTTGCTTTTATAAGAGTTATAAGGGGGCCTTATAATAGTCCCCTAAGGAACCTAAGAGAAATACACTAGTAGCTGCTTTTAATACTAAGGAGGTAAATTTCTTTAAGCAATAGGAGGAAACTAAGTCTAAACACTATAACTCTTTTAAGCGCCTTTAGTATAATTATAAAGGTTATAAACTATAATTTTATTAGAAATAGGCACCTAAGGAAGGCAATAGTATAAACTATATAGTTATAGTAAATAACTTTAATATAGAAGCTAAGAAGTCTTACCTTATATTCTTAAAATACTATATAGTTAAGGAAGGTATTATTAAGAGCAACTTAAATAAAAATAAATCTAATTTTATAGATACTTTTTATATTAGGAAGCCTATACTCCCCCTTAATATATACTATAAAAAAATTATAGTATTTAAAGAATTAACTAATAGCTAGGTAATTAAGGTAGTAATAAGGCTATATTAGCTAGAAATTACTAGAAAAAGAAAGGTAACTATTTATTTTAAGGTAAACCTTTACTTTAATAACTAAGGGTAGGACTATAAACTCTACCTTAATATAAAGACTTTATTAATACTAATTAATAAAGAGTAGCTTTAATAGAATAATTATAATGTTTAATAGGGAACCTAAAAGCTTAAACCTATAAATAATATAAATTCCTTTTTTTATATTATAAAAACTACTACCTTTAACTTTTATATTAAGGGCAAAGCTAAAGAAAAATTAGTATTTAGTTACTTTACTATAATAACTAATATAATAAAGAAGCTTATACTAAAATTATTAATTAGTATAGATTTTATATATAATTATAGTATTAAAATTAACTTTATTAACCCTAGGGTTATTTTCTAATCTATATATAATATAACTATACTTAGCTATATTTTCTACCCTACTAACATAGTTCTAACTAGAAGGGTTATTATAATATATTATATTACTATACTGCTATATAGCTTAAAATTTATACTAGTTTTTTAAAAGGACTATATAATATATAAAGCTATAGGTATTTATTACTTTATCTTAAAGAACCACTAGATTTTTAATAGTATTATAGATTATAGGTAGGTAAAATGCTTATTAATTTATAACTTTATAGACCTTTTAATTTATATTAAGCCTAATTAAAGACTAGGAAACCTTTAAAGTCTAAACTCTATAGACTCTTACTTTACTATAGATAATATTAAGGACTTCTCTACCTTCTATAGTTATAATATTTATATTCTATTAGGCTATAAAAAGCTAATAACACTAAAGGATATCTTTCCCCCTAAGATAAAGAAAAATACTAAAAATATAGCTAATAACCTTAACCCTAAGGTAGTTAATAGTAGCGTCCTTTTATATAATATTATATACTTAAATAATATTTTATTTATTATAAATATATTTAGTATTAAGATTATAAATCTTAACCTAGTAGCTATAGAAAAACTTATTAAAGTTATTAATATATATAATATTTACTATAACTAAGGGGTAGTACTAATGCCTAAGGAGGAGTAAATATATATTAATTTTATTAATAATTAGTAAAATTAGCTAAAACCCTTATAAGTATACTACTTAAGTAGGAAGGATTTTAAGAAGTTCTATAAAATCTTTAATAAAAAGTATAAAGCTAGTAAGGTATCCTACCTTAGAGTAAGAGAAAAGGCACTATACTTATACCTAGGTTTTCTTATATACTATAATACTAGAAAAGAATATAAAAAAAGAGTAATAATTAATATAAAACCAATAAATAGTATTACTATTCTAAATATATACCCTTTACCTAACTAAGGGAATATTATAAAGAATACTTATAGAAAGTATTAAATATCTTTTTTAAATACCTTTAGTTTTTTTAACTAGCTCTTAGTATAGTATAAGCACTATAATAAAATAGCAATTATCTTTAAAAGAGAAATTAAGGTATTTTATATTGCTATATAAGAATATAAGAATTCTTTAGTATATGCTTAGCGCTTTATAAATAAGTAATTTTATAAGCATTAAGCCTTTATATAAGTATATATTAATAATTTTATAATTTTCTCTAATACCTTTAAAACACACTTAGTTTACCTTAAAATTATATTTAAAATCCTTAAAAAGTGCTACTTATATATAATAGCTAAGAAGTTATTTATTAGCTATTTATTAATTTAGCTCTTAGGTTTTATTATAAATATAGAGGGTATTACTAATATTAATAACTATATTAAGGTATTTAAAAACCTTTAGATGCTTACTATGCTTTTAAGTCTTAAAACCTTTATTAAAATAGCTAGTTTTCTTTATATAAAGGTTCTTTAGTTTAATTTATATATTAAACCCTTATAAAATAGGAAAACTAAAATACTTTAAAACTTTTATAAAAAAAACAAACTCTTTATTAGGTTATTTAAGTAGGTATAGAAATATATAGCTTAGTAGGTAAGTTTTATACCCTTAAAGTAGGAAATTATATTTTTTAAAGTAATTTAGAAACTTTTATATATTAAGATTTTACTTTAGTACTATAACTCTAAGAGGCCGTTTTTCTTTAAAGTTAATATATACAAAGAGGGTTTTAACTTATATACTTTCTAATTAATAGTTAATTAGAATAGTATTAGTATTCTTAAAAAGAATATTAGTAGTAATAAACTATACCTTATTTTATTTCTCTCCTAGCTAACTTTAGCTATTAAAAAGAAATATAGCTTAATAAAGGTAGAGGTAGCTATAATTATATAGAGGATAAGGAAACTAAGGAAAATAGCTTAATTTAAAATTTTAATTATAAATATTATTACTAATTACTTACTAGTAAAGGGAATTATTAAGTATACCTCTCTTATAATAATAAATCTTAATAAAGCTAACCTTAAGCTTACTAAAGTTATAAATTATTTTTTATAATTTAAAATCTATATTATTTATATCCCTAGCACTTTAAATATAATACCTAATACTCTCTCTTATTTACTAATTAATATTAGCTATAAAGAAGTAGCTAACTATAGTAGCTTTAATAAACTTAATACTTATATATACTTTAGAGAGAAATCTATAGCCTTTGCTATTATAAATAAGGATCTAAAGAATTCTATTATAGTAAGGTATTAATATAATATAAAGTATAGCTAAATTATTAAGGGTATTACTATATATAGAGAGAGGTAATACTAAGCTAATTAAAACTAATTATAAATTCCCCTATATAGCTAAAACCTTTAAAATAATAGACTCCTCTATTACTAGAATTTAAAAGAATTATACTAACTTTATATCCCTTAAAACTATATAAAAGCCCTTTTCTAGCTAATTTATAATAATACTTACTACTTTAAAATAAGGAGAATAGCTAAAGAGCTTTCTATAGTTTACTTCCTATATATAAATAGCTAGATATATACCTATATAGCGTACTATAATATTTATAGAGAAAATATAGTCCTCTAATCTTAAGCCCTAAGGGAAATAAAACCTTTTTAAATAAGGCCTATGCCTTTTTATAGTATTTTATTAAATTTTATTATAAATATACTAAAAGTTAGCTTAGAAAATATAATATAAGTAGTAAAAGGATTTATTACCTATAACTTACTTTACTTAATTAACTACCTCTTTAGTAAGAAAATAATTCTTATCCCTAGCTATAAAAAGTATTTAATAAAAATCTAAGCTAAACTCCTACTAAAGGGACTTTACTTTATTAACTAAAGACTACTATAAGAAATTATTAATAATAAAGACCCTAAGTTTATCTTTAACCTTTAAACTATACTTTTTTATAAGCTAAAAGTAAAATTCTTTATAGTAATAATATATTACTTATAAACTAACAGTATAGCTAAGTATAAAAATTAGACTATAATTATTATATTATAATATTATACTATAACTAATTTAGATATCCCTTAGCCCTTAATATTTTTAGTGCTTTAATACTACTTTAATAATATAGCTATAGCTTTAATTAACTAATTACTTAATAAACTTATATTTAGTTATAAGCTACTTATAGTAATAAACCTTTTTTTAGATTTAAATAAATCTATTATAGACCCTAAAGATACTAATTTATCAGTACTTTAGAAGTTATACTAAAGAAAAGCTAAGTATACTATTAAAATAATAGCTATACTTATAAAAATTAAATATAACTTTTAGTATAATTTAGTAAATATTAATATAGAGAATATAGTATACCTTAGGCTATACTTAAAATATAAGCTTTTAAGTAAGCTTAAGAAGAAATAGTCTCTTTAGTATACTAAACTATATAGGGTTTTAAAGTAAATCTTTTCTTTTTCTTTTTACTTTAATTTTCTATTAATTTTAAAGGTTTATTTAGTAGTTTCTATAGCTTATATTTAGAAACTATAATAAGGTAAAGACTTTTTTTTAAAAGAGTTAAGCTTATATTACTACTAGTAAACTTAATTAAATTAAAAAAAGTAAACTACTTAGAAATTAAGAGAATTTAAAAATATTATATATAATTTTTTTAAATAAAGAGTAGAAAGCCTTATATTAATTTCTTAATTTACTAAAAGGGATACTTTATTAAAAATAATTAGTAGATTTTTAAGGAAAATATATATATTAATACTACTAAAATAGTTAATAAGTACCTTACTATAAATATTATTAATTAAATTAAGGAATACTATAAAAAAGGTTTTATAATGCCTTTTAATTAATAATATTCTAAGTTATACTAGCCTTATATTTAATTTTATAAATATATATAGGGAATTCCCTATTAATAAAAAATATTAATTATTTCCTAACTCTTAATATACTATAAAAGCTTACTTTAAGCTTATTTCTATAAAAGCCTTATTAAAGTATATAAAATCCTTTACTTTCTATACTTATTTACCTTCTTTCTTTACCTTTTTTTCTTTACTTTTTTATTTTTTTTTCCTTAAAAATTTACACACTACTACCTTCTTTCCTTATATTAGTTATTTAGGTTAATATATAGCTTTTATTAGCTTATATAGATACACTACTTAAACCTTAGACTTTTCTAAGCCTTTCTATAGTAGATTAAATTTATTAACTAAAGGTTATTAGCATTAGTTTTACTAATTACTATACTAGACTTTAGTAAGAGTTAAGCTAGGAAAAGTATTAGTAAAATATATATAGTAAACTCCTATATTTTTCCCTATTCTTATATATCTAAGCCCTTATTAAGCTTTATTTTTATTAATAGCTTTTTATAAACTTTTTAAAGAAATTAGCCTTTAAACTTAAGAATAGTATAGATTTTTATAATATTAACTTAGCTAACTTACTAAAACTTATATTTAATTTCTATCTTTAAAAAACTAATATTTTAATTAGCTAGCTAGGAGATACTTATACTACTTAAAATAGTAAGTCCTATAATAAATATAGTAATAATATAAGCATACTCTATATTACTCCCTAGACTACTATAGTTAACTATAATAAGAATAAGAATGTTTTTAATATAAATAATATAAATAACTAAGAGATAAGTAATACTAAGAATATTAAAGCTTAAGCCTTAATAGGCTAATTCTTAATAAATATAACTAGTAAACTATTAACTACTACTAGGGATATAGTGAAGCATATTACTAATACCTTAATATATTAGTATTTTTATTAGTTTAAAAGGGTTAATAGTAAAGTATATAAACCTTATAATAAATTTAATAATATTAACTTTATAGCTATAGTTAATATAAAGAAGGACTATATAAAGTAATAATATATTAATAAGTAGGGATTTAAAAAAAAGGATTTAGCCTTTAAAAATATACTTTATATTTATAGTATAGAATTTACTAGGGCTAAAGCTAGAATTAACTAGGATAGATTTAGTATTAAAAAAGATAATTCCTTTTATAAGCTATACTTAAAAGTAGTAGCTTATTATATTAATATTTTTAAGAGACTTAATACTTAAAGTAGTAAAGCTATAGTAGCTACTATAAAGAATAATAAAGCTTAAGCTAAAGGTAAATTAAAACTTTTAATAATTTATACTGCTTATAACTCCCTTTAAATAGCTATTTTTATTTAAAAGAATAAAAATAGCTATAAAAACTATTACTAAACCTCCTAGCTTTTAGCTAAGGTTATTATTATTATTAAATATATAAGTAATGCCTTTACTACCTAAATAGAACCTTTAGTAGCCTTTTAGTAATAGTTAGTAAGTTCTACCTTATAAAAATCTATAGGCTAAGCGCTTATAAGGCTATTATTATAGCTAAGTAGTTATTAAGCATATAGAATAAAATCCTTATATATATTATAGCATTAGAAATAGCTATAGAAGCTCTTAAGTTTACTAAAATAAACTATAGTAAACTATTTAAAATATACTATAATAGCATTAAAGGCTTTATAAATATCTATAATATTATAAAGACTAAGACCCTAGGGATAGTTAATATTAAAATTAAGAAGGCTACTAAATCTATACCTATAGTAAAGGCTATAAAGGATATAGAATCCTACCTTATTATATTAAAGAAATATAAATCTATTATAGCTACTTTAATCTTTATTATTAAAACCTTTATTAAATTACTTTAAACTAAAGTAAAAGCTATTAAGGCTAAGATATAAACTATTAAAATCTTAGTAGCGCCCTTTATAAGCACCCTTAGGTTATTTACTATAATATATTCTAATAAGTATAATAAGGTTAATACCTTAACTCCTTAGTTAAGGTATTCTATATATAGTAAGCACTAGCTAGCTAATATAAGTAATTTAATAACTATATTATAAAAAGGGGATTCTAGTAATCTATTTAGTAGGATATTTTAGTATTCCTATTATTTCTTATACTATTATTTTAATAGCATTCTACTATAGGAATTCTAATAGTTATATAAATATAAGTAATTTTAAATATTTTATATTACTTTTTACCTTAAAGGGCTAGAGTTAGTAAAAGATATAATAATTTAGTAAAATAGTTTTAATTTTATAATTTCTATAGTTAAGAATATAGAATCTCTATAGGATCCTACTTATAATTAGTTAATATTAAGGTAAATAAAATATATAAATACTCTTAACTTTAAGCTATAAAAACTATATTTCTATTATGTAGGAAATATTACTAATACTAGCGCTTGCCTTAGGTTATAGAATATTATAATATTCTAGTTTTTTATTTACTTAGCTAGGGCTATAGCTTAGATGCCTAGGTATACTACTAAGTATAAAAACCTTACCTTATTATAATCCCCTTATAACCCCTTTTTAATTTATAATATTATTACTTTCTTATTATAAGCTACTTCTACCTTTTTCTTTATTATTATTATTAGTATTTCTTTTATACTTAGCTATACCCTTTACTATTTCTTTAGTAGCTACTTTTCTATCTAAAACCTTTATTTTCTTATATAGCTATATAAAGTTTCTTTAGTTTTAATATAGAAACTATTATAACTAGCTATATAATACTAACTTTACCTTAGGAAACTCTTTTAATTAAAAGGGAGATTAACTAAGATTATAAAGAAATACTTAACCTTTTTACTAAACTAAGTAATATATATTTTAAAGCTTACTATAGTACTAATACTATAGGTAATATATAATAAATAAAAAAACCTTTTATTTTTAAATTATATTATATTATAACTACTAGGAACCTTATTAAAGGGGGTTTCTATAGAATATTCCTATTTTATAAGATTTATAGATTATACTGCCTCTTAGTAAGTAGTAGCTTATTAAAGCTAAATATAGCTTTTACTTACTATATTATAAAACTAAGTATAAATACTTTTATTTAGCTTCCTTTAATTATTACTATCTATATTAATAAAACTTTTATTAAGTAAAACCTTTAGGCTTATACTAAAAGTAATATTAAGAATATAATAAACCTTTATAATAAGATTATTCTTTTTAGAATTTTTTAAGCCTAGTAGCTTATTAATTTCTTTATTTATTTTACTAAGGCTTATAACTATATTAGTATTAGCTATATTTCTATTAATTATTATAAATTAGTAGAAGACTAAGCTAGTATTTTTATTAGGTATTATTTATATTTAGTTAGTATATACTATAAGGTTCTTTATATTAATATAAAGAGAATCTAAATACTTACTACCTATATTTAAATACTAGCTAATAGGATAGGTTATAATATATATATTAATAATACTTAGAAGGATTAATATAGTATAGGTATTAATAAAACTAAGTAGAAACTTAACTTTAGTATAATATATTTCTATAATAAGGTAGGTTTTACTTAATATTAAAAGAAAGCTAAGGCTATAGTTATAACCCTTAATATTTATACCCTTAATATTATAGCTAACTACTAAGAATAGGAGATCTTTAAAAGAATCCTAATTAACCCTATAGTTTAATATACCTTAGCTAGTAATACTTACTTTATAATAAACTACTAAAACTATACTATAAACCTTAATAACCCTATAGCTAATAAAGCTATTAGTAAGAAGGAGGCTATTAGTAATAATAATATATTTATAAGTAATAGAAATAAGTAGTAATAATATAGAATATAGTAGTATACTAGGGGTAAACCCTAAAGAGTATAATAGTTTTATAAAGAATATAGAATATTATACTAATTTTACTTACCTATATTCTCTTTCCTTATTAGTATAACTTTTATAGGTTAGGCTATAACCTAGCTATATATAAACTATATAGCTTTATTTCTTTTTCTCTTAATTCCTTAGCTTTATAGGTAGGCTATTATAAGCCTACCTTTTTCCTTTTCTTTTCTTTCTTTTCTTTTCTTTTTTTATTTTAAGTTAGCTTAAAAATAAGCTATATTTTCTTTTATAAAGGGGGGGACCTATTATAGTCTATT
>AFRA01001270.1:0-11778 GCA_000223055.1 Claviceps fusiformis PRL 1980
AAGTATAAAGTACTTTTAATAAAAAACCTTTATAATAAAAATAAAGCTTTATTTTAAGCTTAATAAAGCTTTATAATATATAAGCTAAAAATTAATTTAAACTTTATTAATATAAATTATAATAAATAGTTTTTTATTTATTAAAATTTATTACTTAAAATTTAAATATAAATAGCTTTATTCTTTAAGCTAAGTAGTATTTATTAATATATACTAAGCTATTTCCTTAAATACCTTAATATTATATTTATAAACTTTTATTAAAAAATATATAATTATAAAGTTAAATTAGCTTAAATAATATTTAAATAAATAATTTATAGATTTTTTTATTTATTTTAAATAAAAGTTATATTTTATAAAAAAAAGTATATAAATAAATATAATAAAACTTATATAGTTTTAGGTAAGATTTAATAAATATATAAAGAATTACTATATAAGCTATAATATTCTTTACTTTAACTATTATATAGTAGTTATATAATACTATAGTATTACCTTAAATATTAACTTATATTAAATTAAGAAATATATTGAGGCTTATTATTATATCTATACTAAATATAATTAAAATAATAATATAATTATAATAAATATTAACTTTATTAGTTTCTTAAGTTTTAAGTAAAGTTATAAGTTTTTAATAAAAATAAGTAAGGTATAAAGCTTATAAATACTAAAAATATAATTTAAATAACTTAAGTTTTATACAATATTATTAAATACTATAAAGCTATTTATTAATATTTATATTATAATAATAATAGTTATGTTATTTAAAATTATATATAGCTTTTTACTTATTACTTAATAAAGACTTTAAATATTAAAGCTTTAAATATTTTTAATAAAAAAGTATTAAGTAATAATAATAACTTTAATTTAAAAAAAAATAGCTTTATTATATAAGTTTTAATAAGAAAATATATATTAATAGTATTTAATTTAATTTAATTTATTTAATACACTAGTTAGGCTGTTGGCCCAATTCTAGTACCACTGCTACTGAGACTATATAGGAAAAACCCTAGTATAGGGGGGAAAACCTATATATAGCCTTTATTTAAGTTCCACAGTGGAGCTGTAGTAGCTCTATGCTGGTTCTAACTGTAGAAAGAGGTGCGCTGCTGGCTAAACTTAACTAGTATTGTAGGAGAGTGTGTAATATAGAATAGGAAGTAAACTAGGTTAGTAAAGGCACGGTAGTGCCGTAGGATACCCTTAGGGGTGGTCTATATATTATAGTGAGTTGCCTTAAGCGCTTAGTTTATCTTCTATACTAGTCCCTATTTAATTCCCCTAAGCTACTACCCCTTTACCTAAAACCTTCCTTTAGCTTTTATATCTTTATAGTATTAGTTATACTAGCTAGCAGCTAGCTATTACTAAACTAGCTATTAGCTAACTATTAGTTATATAATAAAAAGAGAGAGATATATATACCCTCTTTCCCTTATTTCTAACCTCTTCTCTTCTTCCTTCCTTCTTTATCTATTATCTCCATTATAAGTATACCCCTATTCCTATTTTTATAGTAGTACTGCCCTATTACCGCCCTTAACTAACTATAGTATTATTAAAAATACTACCTACCCTTATAAATAAGTTAATTATTACCCTTGAGGTAAGTACCGTTCCCTTCTTAATGCACTACCACTACTAACCTACCTATAGCTAAGCTAATTATAGGCCTAGCCCTATAAGGCTTACCTAATATAAGCTAAAAACATTAAAAAACAGTGCTATAGCACTAAAGGTTAGTACCCTCTTCTAACCTAAGCTATTACTATTACTAATTTAAATAGGTATTAGTAGTATATGCTTTAAGTGTATAAAAGTAAAAAAGACTTATTTAGGTATAAGTGTTATATTCTCTATTTATATTAGTAGCCTAGTAATAGCTAATTAGTTCTATAGCTAAATCTAAATATTATATTATACTAGGAGGCTATTAAGTAAGTAATAAATATATAAGACCTCTATACCTCTAAGGAGCCTATTAATATAAGTATAAGGTAATATAGCTATAGTTTAGCTATAGTATTAGTGCAGTACTAACTTATAGGTAAGCTAAGGAGTATAATACTACTTAAAAAGAGGTAATATAGCTTATAAAGTAGGTAGGCCTATTTACTAATATAGTAGTATAGGCTACTAGTAGTGCTATAGTAGTCTTAGCTTTAACCTTAGTTAAAGGTAAGATACTACTATAGGCTTATTATATTATTAATACACTAAAGGAGCAAAATAATATTTTAAAAGAGATTTTATAGAAGGTTTGTAGGCTTAGCGTAATAGCTATATAAGGCTATATAGTAGTAGAGGTAGAGAATAACCTAAAGAAGGAGGGGGGGGGGGAGGGGGGGGGTAATAGGGTATAGGCCTAGGGCTAGCGTAGGAGCGTTATACCTGTTTTTTATTATCTCTTAGGTTGCTGTTTTTTATATGTTAGTAAATATAAGTTATATGTTATAATAATACGTTCTAGCTGTGATATCTGCACAGTTCCCTAGCATTTCCATGCCTATGCCGCGCTAGGTGCCTCTTTTTATTAGCTTTTTAGTATCTTTAGCCTATTAATCTTAAAGACTTTTAGTAAGTTAGAATTAAGGGATATACCCTATTAATATAAGCTACTTTATAAGTATAGTTACTAGCCTGTTATATTCTAATGCCTTTCTAACTTTATATTAGTTATATATTAGGTGTATACTAGTGTTAATAGGGTAGAGGTAATTAAAATTCTTATAAGATAGTAAAATATAGTAGTAGTCCTTATTATTAGCCTAGTAGCTATATATTAGTAAATTCACTTTAGGAATACATTAGCGAAAAAGGAAGGCATTAAGCTTAATTTATTCTATATATATTTATATAAGCACTATAGATTTATACTTAGTAAGGCCTAAGTAAAGGCAGATGACTTTAGTAGTAGAGGTAAAGTTAGGGTTAAGCTTTACTACTATATAGTTAATATAAGTCTAGCGCGCCTATACAGTAGCTTACTCTTAGTACTAGTAGTCCTTCTATTCTAAAGCAAGCACTTTAGTTAAAAAGGGCTTTAATAGATAGTTATAGGGTTAGTTTAGGAATAGTATATAGTTTAGGTAGTTATTTAGAGGTGGTAGGTAGCTACACCCTTAGCGCGTTAGTCTATATCTAAGTTAAGCCACTATTATAGCGTAGGCACTATAAATATACTTAGCTATCCTATTAGCTTTTATTTATTAGTAAAAGCAAAGTAAATAGTAGTTAAGGTAGAGGTTAATTAGGGCTATAGCTGCCTTAGTTTTAACTAAAGCATATAGCATAGCCTTAAATACACTAGTTACTATCCTTAAGCACTTAGTTTATTTAGAAATAAACACCTTAGCTATATTCTTAGCTTTACTGCTAACTTTAATAGAGGTATAGTATAATCCTACGCTATATATAATTATACTTTAAATAACCTATGTATATAGAAGTTATATATTATATAATAAGCATCCCTAGGTTAAAGCCGCTAGTAATATAAGTGTAAGCCACTACTATACTAGTTTTAACTTAACCTAACTTTAGTATACTTTTTAGTAAAGCTTATAATAAACCTATACCCTAAGGAAGTAGGTAAATTAAACTAGTTACACTATATTAGTACTAAGTTAAACTAGTAATGTAATTACTATACACTACCTAGTAAAGTGTATAAGTTCACTCTTCCTTAGATTAAACTTAAGACCTAATTCTTAAGACTATTCTTAGTAAATTACTTAGGCAGCCTTAAGGCAATCCTATATCTCCTTCACTATATACCTATATATAAGTATATTTATATTATTAAAGAAGCTTATTATAAGTATAGAATATACTACCTAGAGCTTAGTATATAAAGGGGTAATATAAAGTAGAAAGAAAATAAGGGAGATTAGGGACCCCTATAGTATACCTATAGTTATAGGTAGGGGGCTAGTAGATTTACTATTAAAATAAAGGTTAGTAGTATATTTAGTAGTAAAGAAGTAAGTCTATGCTACTATTTATATAGGGATCCTAGCAGCTATAAGGGTATAAGTTAGTCTCTTATAGTAAATAGTGTTAAAGGCTACTAATATATTTAGTTAGAGCAGTAATGCAATACCGCTATAGTGCTACGCTACACGCACCAATTCTACTAAAACACTTAGTATAACTTCTATTAACCTATCTGCTCTATTGCCTATTTATAAGTTAGGTAGTGCACTGCTTAATTTAGCTATAAAGGTAAGCTAACTCACTACTGCTACCTTTATTACTTTACTAATAATACTAAGAAGTAAGATAGGGCGCTAAGCCCTTACTCTATACTACTCTATTAGGGTCTTACCTAGCTTATAAAAAATAACCACTTTTACTCGCTAGAATAAAGCTAGGTAGTAGCTAATATAGTAGTATATATTAAGTAGGTAGGCAAGGGTCTTAGCTAGTAGCTTACTATACACTTTAAGGTAACTAGCTAAAAGTTTATCTAGTCCTAGTGCCTTTTAGCTAGTTAGGCTTTTAATAATACTATAAATTTTATTAGTATTAAAGTAATCTTCTAATAGAAACATTGTAGTATTAAGGCAATTATTAAGATCCTTTAGAATATTATTAAGTTAGGCTTAGAAGGAAGGGAAAAAGCAGTTAGCTAGTATAGCTACTTTCTCTTAATGTAACTTAGCAGTTATAGCATCTATACCCTTACCTTAAATAAGATTAGGGATTTGCTACTATTCTAGTAATAGTCTGCTATAAAGCTATGCCTAGTATTTAAGTTTCTATAGGCTTCCTCTATAGGCAGTAGCTGCCTTAATAGCAAAGCGCTAGGCACTATACCTTTTATTACTAATAGTTTAGTACTATATCTAAGCTATATTAGTAGTAAGTTACTAGTTCTCCTTAGTATAAGATATCTACTATTACCTTAATGCTCTCTTTATATTTTAAGTAGCTTCTTTAGTATAGTAATTTTACTATAAATTTAGCCTAGGGCTGCCTTAGAGTTCCCTTAAGACTGCTAGATTTATAATAGATTAAAGCTTAGCTATTATCTATTTTATATAGCTATTAATTTCTATAGGTATCTAGAGTAAAGGTTTAGTAAGGTTGCAGTAAAACTATATTACTGCCTTAGTTACTATAAGGTTATCCTCTATATATAGCTATTTAAAATAAAGCAGGCAGTTGCTACATAGCCTTAAGCTAGTGCTAATATAGATAAGCTATAGGATATAGTTAGATCTAGTAAGGTTTAGTCCCCCTATAAATTTAGCTTCTATATTATAAGTAACCTAAGTATAGTTAATAGTACTGTCCCTTTTACCCTATATTCTCTAAGTTACTTTACCCTATAGTGTTGTAAGTTTAAGCTACTACTGTATTGCTAGCACTAAAAGTATATTGCTCCCTATTAAGGTTTAGCTATAATAGTCCTAAAGTAAGTAGTACTAATTAAAGTCTTTTATAAAAATACTATAGTCTAAAGGTAGGGCTACTATAAAGTTAATAAAGGGTAATATTTAATTAAGTTTATAAGTTAGGGAATATATTAAGTGGATATAGTATCCCACTAATATTATTAAGCACTAGTCCTTGCCTATATATATTAACTATGCCCTAGGCCTATACTAGTAGTTTATATAAATTATAGTATAGCTACCCTAAGCAGTAAGTTAAAAGCAGCTAAAGCTAAGGTTAGGTGGTTTACTATCTATAGTTCCTAGCTCCTATATTACTATTATATTAGCTCTAGGTTAGGACTCTAGCACTAAATATATAAGGTAGGTTTTCTTTTATATATTCTAGTATATAACCTTTATTATATACTCTATATAGTATATTAAGTTAGGCTTAGCTTGTTTAGTACTGTAATGGCTGCAGGCTGTTAACTTAGGAAGGCCTCTATAGTAGCTTATAACTACTATATTAATTCTAGTTAAATATTAGGGAGGTAGATATATAATTTACTAACTTACTTCTATAGTAAAGCCTTTTATAATAATAAGTTACTTATATCTCTCCTTTAGCTATAGCTAAATACCTCTATCTAACTATCTTTCTCTAGCGTTAGTGGTTTAGTAAAAGCTAGGGGCTATACTAGGTATATAGCATACGCGCAGTTCTATCGTTTATTTATAATATTATATATATAAGACTATATAGGGTAAGGTCCTAAGCAGTTAATATAGCGTTCCTATATAGCTCCTAACAGCGCTAGGTATAATTATTTACCCTCCTTATACTAACTAAATACATAGCAGCTATACCGCAAGGGCAATGCGCAGTGTGTAGCTATATAGCTAAATTTAAAGCATTTAAAGTATTATTAGGGATAGATAGTATTATTATAAGGCTTAGCCTTAAATATCTTAGCTTTATAAACAATTCCAGTATAGTATAGCCTATTTACTACATTAACTCTATTAATAGTAATAATTAAGGGGGATTAAGTTGTAGTGCTACATAGCTTCTATACTATAACCTTTACTAAACCCTATCTATTAGCTATAATTATATTTTAAAGGATATTATCCTTCCCTTAGTTCTATATATAGTGTATAGGAAAGCCCTTAATAATAATGCTAAATATACATTAATTTAGTATTGCTTTTAGTTTAAAAGCAATGCTAACCTAAGCTATATTATTAGTATAAGGCTTTACTATATCCTAGAATATAATTATAGTATTGCTGCTATAGAGGCAATGCGCTACTACAGTAGTATTAGTACTAGTAGCTTAGTTAATAGCTATAATGGTTTCTTTAGGTAAGTAGTTTTATATAGCTTTAGCTATTATACTACCTTTAATAATAGTTTTATAATAAATATAAGGCAGTACTGCCACTATTATAGCCTAAATTTAATAAATAAGTAGTTAGGTAGTGCCTTTAGTAGTAATACTAGCTTAGCTTAAAGCTATTATATTCCTAGTGCTAATAGCTTTTTTTACTACTTATTTAATAACTTCTTTTAAGTTTTTAACTATAATAGGCTTATTAAGCAATAGTAAGGTTAATTTTATTAATGTTTTAATGTAGGTCTAAGGCATAAGAAGGCTGCGTTAGGCACGCATTAAGGCTATATTATTAATACAAAGAATAATATTCTATATACTCTTTAGCACTATAGCTAGTATAAGTTTAGCTATCTTATTATATTTAATAGTAAGGTAGTCTAGTATTTACTTATATATAAGCAGTAGCGTAGAAGTAACTTAAGGCACTATTAATATAAAGCTACCCTATTCTATAAGTAGGTAGTAGTAGCTCTATATAAGGCTATAATTCCTACTGTTAATATCTATTAGCATTGCCTTATCCGCCGCGCCTACACTCTAGCACCAATACGCTATTAGAGATAGGGTAAAACAGATATAGCGATTCTTTTTCTATACTTTTCGAGAGGTTTAGAGTCGGTTCCGCGTCGCTACTGCAGTGCAGGCGAATTTGCGAAAAAGTTCTATACTATTCACTACTTATATTAATAGTATTAAATTATATTGTATTTATAATAATAATAGCTTAAATATTTATAAAAAAATAAAATATTATATAAAGAAAGTATTATTTTTTATTTTTTTTATATAATAGTTTTAAGTTTATTAATATTTAAATAAATAATAATTATAATAGCTATATTATTATAAGTAAAAGTATAGTTTAAAGGTTAAGCCTTTAAAATATTATCTTAGCCTAACTATATACTTGAACTATTATTATAATAATTATATAATATAGCTATATTAATGCCTGTTAATACTTTAAAATTACTTACTTTATTTAATTTAATATTAATTTAAATAGCTAATTATTCTTTATAATAGCTTATATAATTCTAAGCCTTTTATAAAATTATATTCTAAGAGTATTATAAATAGCTTAAAATAATATTATATTATATACTATTAAATATCTTTTTATTATTTATATATAAAGTAGCTTAGAAATTTATACCTTAAATATTTAAAGGGTAGCTTTATTAATAACTATTATTATAAGCTTAGTATATATAAAATTAGTTTATTATATACTATAGTTAAGTAAAGTAAGTAGTATTATATTTATAAATTTATAAAAGATTAATATTCTTCTTATATTTATAATAAACCTAATAGCCTTAAAAAAATAAAAACCTTTTTTTTTATTAAATAAATTAGCTAACTTTAAAAATTTATTTTATTATAAAAATACTAATACTTTACCTTTTTATTAAAAATAAGCTAATTATTATATTTAACTATAATAAAATCTTAATAATAGCTTACTAAACTTACTTTTAGTATTATTTTATAATATACTTTAAAACTAATTATTAAAAATATAGAAATAAATTATAAACTTTATAAATAAAGGCTACATTTAAGCTTTTCTTTCTTTAATAACTATATTAATACTTTTAATTAAAAAAGTAAGTAAAAAGTAGTATTTTTATATAAACTATAAGGTATTAAATAGAATTATAAACTAAAACTAATACTTATTATTACTTATTGATACAACTTTATAATCTTTAGCTAGTACTTAATAGTTTATAAAATTAAATATTTATATTACTTTTTATTACTTATATATTATAAAAGAAAATAAAGCTTTTATAGCCTTTTATATATATTTTAGCTTTTTTAAATAGCTTATTTACTTCTTTAGCTTAATTAAGGCACTTATAATATTTTAATATTATATTAATAATGCCTTAGGGAATATACTAAAGGTTTATATAATAATATATTTTAATAATATCCTTATTTATATTAATAATATATATAAAAAGTATATAAAGTATACTAAAGAGATTCTTTCTTACCTTTAATAAGCTAGCTTATATTTTAACCTTAGTAAGTATACCTTTAGTATAATTAAAGTTAAATACCTAAGATTTATAGTATAAACTAGCTATATAATATAACTAAACTTAGCTAAAGTAGCTATTATTTATAAATAAAAGGTATTAATATAACTATAAAATATATATAGTTTCTTAAGCTTTATAAACTTTTATTAAAAATTTATAGCTAACTTTTTAAACTTTATTAAGCTTTTACTTAACTTTATTAAAAAAAGTATTTTATTTATTTAATTCTTAGCTTATTAAATAGCTTTTTAATACTTTAAAAATATATTTTTATTAGCTTTAATTCTAGCTTAATAGAATTTTATTTTAAATATAATAATAAAAGCTAATATATTAAAAAAGGTAATTAAAAATTACTTTTTATAGTATAATATAGTAAGTATACTATAACTTATTACTTATTACTTTACTTAGCTTATAGCTTTTTAATAAAACTATATAATTTATAATAAAAAGCTACTTAATATTACTTTATACCTTAAGGTATAGTTTTTTAAGCTTTATAGTATTTTTAAATTATTTATAATCCTTATTAACTATAAGAATTTAAAATACTTTATAAGCCTTTAAAGAATATTAAAATATTAAATATATTAAGTAAAAACTCTTTTTTTTTTTTAATTTTTATCTTTATTACTAATTAAGCTTTTAAATAGTATATTTTAATGCTTTTTTTTATTATAAATAAAATAAATTAAAGAAGCCTATAATAGCTTAGCTATTACTTTATTTAGTATTAGTTATATATTTATTATAGCTACCCTAAGCCTCTTTTACCTTAAGACTCAAGTAGGATTAAACCTTAATTAATAGTATAATAATTAACTTATAAAGCTATAATTTCTTTATAAAGAATTATTTTTAAACTTTTTAAAACTTAAGTATATAAGCTAATTTTATATATTAATTAAAAACTAAAGTAATCTAGTTAAAGGCTTAAAAGTTTTTTATTAAGGTAGCTATATACTAATAAGTTAATAACTATATAATTAATACTTATAAAGCCTTATTATTTTATAGCTATATTTAAGTATTATAATATAAACCCTTAATTATTATATTAATTTAATAAACCTATAACTTACCCTTAATAAACCATTTAAAAAAATATAACCTTTTAAGCCCTTTATTATAATTACTACTAAAAGGGTATATTAATAAATATTATATAATATATATATAATTATTATTACTATAAAGCTTATAAAAATTAATACTTATATTAAAGCTTTTTATAGCTTATTTTAGCACTAAATAGGTATTAATTATAGATTTTAATAGATTTTATAACTAACCTTTTAGCTAACTCTTTAAATACTTTTTAATTCTTTATAATTATTATAAACTACTTTTTTAAATATATTTAGCTAAAAGCTATAATAAATATAAGTATTAAAGTATATACTTATTACTTTTTAAACTATTAATAGTATTTTTATAAATTCCTTTTAAATATTATTTTAAACTATAATTTAAACTAAGTAAATAGCTTTTAATTAATATTTTAATTTTTTCTAAATATTTAATGGCTTTTTTTTATATTTTATTATTTTTAAACTAATAAAAATATTAAGTATATAAACTAAAAGGTTTAAGTAATATTATAAATTATAATTTCTTTTACTAAAATAAATTAATTTATATACTTAATAGTATATTAATCTATACTTAATAACTATAACCTTTTAGTTATTAGCTTTAATATATATATAGCTTTTTATAGTTTTAATATTAATATAATATAATATATATTAGCTTTTATATAAAGCTAAATATTTTTTAAAGAATAAATAGTTTAGTTTTTTAAATACTTTAAATAAATAATAATACTTACTTAAGCTATTATTAACTTTACTTAGTAATATTAATAAAAGTCCTTTAATTATATATATTATTTAATAAAGTATTATTAGCTTAATAATAAGGTTTAGCTTAGCCTTTAAAATATTTATATTATTTATTTAAATAAAAAGTTAAATTAAGTTATAACTAAATATATTATATTTAAGGTTTTTATACTTTTTATTATTAAACTTAATATTTTAAAAGATGTTTATTTTATTTTTTATATTAATTTAATAAAATATATAATAAATAATTTTTTTTTAAATTTAATTCAACTTTTAACTAAATTTTATTTAGCTTTAAAATAATAATATAAAGATACTTTAAAAATATTAAATTAAGTTTATTTTAATTATAAAAAATATTAAAAATTAAAGTAATTACTATAATATATTAATTAAATAAATTAGCTATATATAATTAATATAAAAGGTATTTCAAAACTTAAAGAATATTCAAGTATTAATAAAATTTAAATTATAATAAAAAAATATATATTTTAATAATAAACTAAAAAAAATGTATTATAATTCTTAATTAATACTACATAATATATTATTTAATATAAACTTTAATACTACTAAGCCCCATATAAGCTTTACTTTAGTTATAATATTTTTATACTTTCTTATTACCTAAGTAAAATAACTAATTAAATTCTTTTTTTTTATAATATTTAATTAATGTAACTATAAAAAATAAATAAAAAAAAAGTAAAAAAAGCAACTCTTAGCTAATAAAAAATAAGTTAAGCCTTTATAGCTTAAAATTAAAAATACTTAAAAATAGCTTAAATATAAATATTATAAATATTAAAAGCTAGTAAGTAGTAAGTAATAATATAATAGTAATAAAAAAAGTATAGTAATAGTATAAAAAGGTATATTAATAATAAAAAAAGGTATAATAATAGTAAAAAAAGGTATAATAATAGTAAAAAAAAGTATTATATTTAATATAATAAAAAGAGGTAATATAAATATATATACTTACTTTTCTAAATATAGTAATAAATAAGTTAATAAAAGGGCTTATATAATCAAAAATAAGTAAATAAATCTTAATATATAGGTATTATTT
>AFRA01001271.1:0-11768 GCA_000223055.1 Claviceps fusiformis PRL 1980
ATTTAATTATTTTAATAAATATAAATATTTAATTTAAAGGTAAATATTATATATAAATATATTAATTAAAAAGTATACTCCTTTAATAATATTCTCTTTAATAAATCTATCCTTAATAAAGATTTAAAATAAAGAGTATAAAAAAAATATAATTAAAAAGCACTTTAATACTAATAATAAATATAAAAAATTTATTATAAAATAGTTTTTTAAATATTTATAAGGGTTTTATTGAATTTAAAAAAGACTTAATTAAATAATTATTATAATAAAAAAATATTTTATTTTTTAAAAGCTTAATATTTTTAAGGAAATTCTTAGTAATTAAAAAGCTACTTTAAGTTAAAACTTATTATATATTAATAAAGTTAACCCTTTTATTATATTACCTTAAGTTATTAAAGTTATAAAGTATTTAGCTTAATAAGCTAAGTCTATCTCTATCTCTTTTACCTTTTAATTAAAATTAATTAAATTATTAAAGAAAAAGTTAAATTATAGTTTATTAAAAGAATTTTATAGTTTCTATTAAAACCCTTATTTTTTTATTATAAAAAAATAAAAAATTAGGTTAATTTTATTTATAATAAAGTATAATAATATTATAATTAAGGATATAAGTATTTTATAGGGTATTAAAGTATTTAATAAAGAATTTTCTATATATAAAATACTTTTACTTATTAATTTTCTCTTTAAATATAATTAAGTAAATTTAACTATAGTAAATTAAAACCTTACTATAATTATAACTTTAATTAAGCTTTTATAGTTATATTACTTACTTTAAAAAGCTATTAATTTAATTATATAATTTATTAGAATTATAAAGTATATTTTTTTTAACTTAATACTCTAAGTTTATATACCTTTTTTTAATAATATTATAATAAAGGAACTTATTATTATATATAATAATACTAAAATCCTACTTAAAGTTTAGAAATAGATTATAAAATATTTAATTAATTTAAATAATATACTTTTAAACCTAAAGCTTATTAATTATACTATATTAGCTATTAAAAGTAAATTTTATTAACCTTTAGCTATTATTATTAGCTATATTTATAGTATATATAAGTATAAATCTATTAAAGAAAAGATTATTAAGCTTAAAAAATAGGTTTTTTATTAAAATATAAAGAATATATACTCTTTCCTTAGTTTTAGTATTTTTTATTATTTTTAAATATTTTATTTTATTATTATTATACTACCTTTAGTATATTTTTTATATAAAAATATTACTTAAAAATAAGGTTTAAAATATAAAAAAGTAATAAAGAAAGTTATTAATACTATTATAATTACTTTAACCTTATAATTAATTAATTTATTAAAGAATTATAGAAATATTATACTTATAGTAAATATTAATAATATTAGTTAGGGTATTATATTATTATAAAAGTTTAATAATAAATAATATTCTATATAGTTTAAAAGTAGTATAGAAAATAATATAAAAGTTAAATATAATATAATTAAGTAAAAGTATTAAGCTTTACTTTATACTCTTTATTAACTTTAAATTTATCTTTTTAGTATACCTTTTATTTTAAAAACTAATTTAATAGTTCTAAAGTATTAGCTTTAAGGTATTATTAATAATATTTTTAATATTATTATTACTTATTAGCTTAGTTATATTCTATTATTTAACTTTAAAATTTAATATATTTCTAAAAAGTAATATTTAGCTATTAATAAGTTATTTTAAAAAAAACTTAAACCTTTTAATAACCTTAATAAAGTTATAAAAGAAAATATTAAGTAATTTATTAATTTATAGCTTTATATTACTTTTTTTAAAAAGGTAAATACTACTTATTATAACCTTAAGTTATAATAAATTATTTCTTACCTTATAACTTTAAATAAACTATTTAATTATTTAATAAAGAAGTTTTAAATATTAAAAAAAAGGTATTTTAATTCTTTATTAATAATACTAAGCTTTATAAAAAACCTATAGGTATTTTAAAGAGCTTAATACTTATTATTAATAACCTAAATAAATAAAGGTTTATTATTAAAAATATTTATCTTTTTATAGCTTATAAAAAAGTAAAAGTAATTTACTAAGTAATATAATAATAATATTATTAAAAAAAGATATAAAATACTATATAAAAGATACTATATTACTATAAGGTTTACTAAAAGTTTATACCTTAGTATTAATATAAGCTAGTAATATTTATTACTTTAAGTAACCCTATAAGTTAAATATATATTAATACTTAATACTTACTATTTAATTATAAGTATAAGTACCTTTTAAAAGCTTAATATAACCTTACTAAATAGGTTAAGGCTTAGCTAATTTATTTTATTATAATAAAAGCTATTTACTACTTTTTAAATTAGTTAATTAATAGATTTAGCTTAATACTATTTATTATTTATAATAAAAGGCTAAAAATAAAAAGAAAGCTTAATAATACTTTAGTATAACTTAGTATATAAGATATATAAACCTTTAGCTATAACTCTAAGGTAAATAGCCTTATAAAAATAAGGTATTAATCTTTAACTTTTATATTTACTAAATTAAATAATTTAAATTAAAAATAGCTAAAGTATTTTAATAAGCCCTTTTTATAAACTATATTACTATTAGGTTTTTATATAGTTAATTTACCTTTTACTTTATTTATAGCTAAGAATCTTTATTACTCTTTAAAGTAAAATTTCTAACTTAGTAATTTATTAACTAAAATAATATAATTATAATATAAAACCTTTTTAAAGCTAAAATCTATATTCTTAACTAAAAAAAAGTAAATATAATAGCTATTAAAAAAAAGGTACTTTATTTTTAAAAATAACTTATAGCTAGGATTAATAAAAAATAAGCTACTTTTATTTATAAGAAATCTAATTAATTAGTTTTTAAAGACCTTATTTTAATATATAATATATATTATATAATAAATATATCCTTAACTAAAAAATTAACTATAAAGTAGAATAAACCTTTTAGAGTTTATAGCTAAGTATTAGTTATAAAAGTATATAAGCTTTAAACCTTAAATAGAATTATTTTTAATAAAATAATTAATAATAATTATATTAAGAAGTTTATATTAAATATTAATAGTTAGTAAATATTCTTTACTAATAACTAGTTATACTAACTAACTAGTAATAATATTACTTTAATAACCTTAAATAATAAACTTATAACTTTACTCCCTTTATATATTACTTATAATATATTTAATTAAATAGTTACTTATACTAATAAGCTCTCTTTTTTAAGAGGTATTTTAAAAAAAAAGAATTCTTTAAATAAAAAAGTAAGTATATTACCTTAATAATATCCCTACTATTAAATTAAAGTTTAGATACTAAGCTTTATTTACTAATAGTAGCTTTAATATTAAATATATTATCTTTCCTTTAATTACTAACTATTCTTTCTTCCTTTTTTATTTTCTTTTTTTTAATATATTTATTTTTACTTTTCTAGCTTTTTTTACTTCTTTTAATAGTAAGGTATTATTTACCTTACTACTTAAAGAAAGAAAAGTACCATAGCTTTTTCTTATTTTATTTAATTCCTTAGTTTTATTATTTATTTTATACTTTATTAACTATTTAATTAGTTATTTTAAAGATTTTATTACTTAAAGTTTAACTCTTTCTTTCTATAGCTTAATATTTTTATTATTTCTTTTTTCTTTTTTTTATTATTCTTTTATTTAATTAAATAATCTATTTACTTAATTTTACTTTAGTTTCTTTCTTTACCTTAACTTTTTTTTTTTTTAATAATTCTTTATATTTAGCTATATTTAATAAGTAATTTTAATTTATTTAATTCTTTAATATAAAATAAAAAGAAGGTATATTAATAAAGATAATAAATACTATATCCTTATTTAAGCTATTAAAATTAAGTGTTTTAGTATTTAAAAACCTTTTTTTTATATTAATAAACTTAGCCTCTTTTTTTAAAAAAGGAATTAAAAAATAAAAATTACTAGCTTTTAAGTAATAGCTTTAAATATATACTTATTTATAGTTGTTAGACTTTTAAATATAATTACTATAAGTATTATTATAAACTTTTCTAAAAGAAATATACTTATAATAAAGTATACTTATACACTCTTTAAAAGCTATAACTATTTTAAAATATATATTAGTATAAAAGAAGTAGAATATTATATTTATTTACCTATATATTTATATAAAGAATAATAGCTTTTATTTAAACTATTTTATAATAGCTATTATAAAGTAACCCTTAGAATATATAAGCTTAATAGAAATAAGAATATTATTATACTACTTTTTAGTATAAATAGGCTTTTAAAGCTTTAAATAAGTATATAAAATATCTTTAAAAAGATTCTTTTAAGGATTTATAGCTTTAAAAAAATCTATAAAATACTTTAATTAATTCTTAAGCTTTTTCTTTTAAAGGCTTATTAATAAATATATAAAAACTTTACCCTTATTAATATTAATACTACTAAATATAAAGATTTAAAAAAGGTAATAAAACTATAGGCCTATTAATCTTATTTTATATTATTGAATTAAATAGTTTATATACTATATAAGTTCTAATAGTTATATAAAAAATCTTACCTTTATTATACTAAGTAAGATTATTAAAGAAAAATAAAGACTACTCTTTAAGTTTTTAAGTAATAATATTAATAATATTAAGAAGCTAAAAGTAAGGATAGTTAAGATAATTTATAATAAATAGCTTAATAATACTAATAAAAATTTAATTAAAAAGTATATAATAAAATATTTAAATATTATAGATTATATAGAATTCGCCCGCACCGCAGTAGCGACGCAGAACTGACTCTAAACCTCTTAAAAAGTATAGAAAAAGAATCGCTATATCTGTTTTACTCTATCTCTAATAGCGTATTAGTGCTAGAGCGTAGGCATAGCGGATAAGGCAATACTAATAAATATTAACAGTAGAAATCACAGACTTATACAGAGCTACCACTACCCTTTTATAGGGTAGGGCAGCGTTATATTAATAATACCCTAAGTTGCTCCTGCGCCGCTGCCTATATATAAGTAAATACTAAACTACCTTATAGTTAAATATAATAAGATTACTAAGCTTATACTAGTTATAGTGCTAGAGAGTTTATAGAATATTATCTTGCGTATTAATAATATAGCCTTAACGTAAGCTTAATATAGACTCCTTATGCCCTAAACCCTCTTTAAAACACTAATAATAATATTAACCTTACTATTACCTAATAAGCTTATTATAGTTAAAAATCTAGAAGAAGTAGTTAAATAAATAATAAAGAAAGCTATTAGCGCTAGAAATACTATAGCTTTAAGCTAGGCTAGCATTGCTACTAAAAATATTACCTAGATACTAATTTAGCAAATCTATACTATAATAGTGGCAGTGCTGCCTTATATCTACTATAAAACTATTATTAAAGGCAATACTATAGCTAAAGCAGTATAAAACTACTTACCTAAAAAAACCATTATAGCTATTAATTAAGCTATAAGTACTAATATAGCTATAGTAGCACGCTACCTCTATAGTAGTAATACTATAATAACGTTTTATAATATAGTAAAACCCTATATTAATAATATAGCCTAGGTTAGCACCGCTTTTAGGCTAAAAGTAACACTAAACTAATATATATTTAGTATTATTATTAAAGGTTTTCTAGTATACTATATATAGAACTAAAAAAGGGATTATATTCTTTAAAACATAATTACAGCTAATAGCTAGGGTCCTATAAAGGTTATAGTATAGAAACTATACAGTATTATAACCTAATCTCCCTTAATTATTATAGTTAATAGTATTAATATAGTAAATAGGCTATACTACACTAGAATTATCTATAAAGCTAAAATATTTAAAGCTAAACCCTATAATAATGCTATCTACCCCTATTAATGCTTTAGGTACTTTAAATTTAGCTATATAGCTATATACTATATAGCGCCCCTATAGTGTAGCTACTGCATATTTAGCTAGTATAAAGGGGGTAAGTAGACTTACCTAGCACTATTAGGAGCTATATAGGAACGCTGCGTTAACTACTTAGGTCCTTACTTAGTATAGTCCTATATATATAATGTTATAAACAAATAATAGAACCGCGCCTATGCTATATACCTAATATAGCCCCTTGCCTTTACTAAACCTCCTACACTAGAAAATAATAGCTAGATAGAAGTGCCTAGCTATAGCTAAAGATATAACACTAGCAACCTACTATTATAAAAGGCTTTACTATAGAAGTAGGTAGGTAAACTGCGCACCTATTTCCCTAAATTAAGACTAGAATTAATATAGCGATTATAGGCTACTATAGAGGCTTTCTTAAGCTAATAACCTATAGCCGCTATAGCACTAAATAAGCTAAGCCTAACCTAATATACTATATAAAGTATATAATAAAAGTTATATACTAAAATATATAGAAGAAAACCTACCTTATATATCTAGCGCTAGAAACCTAACCTAGAGCTAATATAATAGTAATATAGAAGCTAGGAACTATAGATAGCAGACTATTTAACCCTAGCCTTAGCTACTTTTAACTTACTGCTTAGGGCAGCTAAACTATAATTTATATAAACTACTAGTATAGGGCTAAGGTATAGTTAATGTGTATAGGTAAGGATTAGTGCTTTATAACACTAGTGGGATACTATATTTATTTAATATACTCCCCTATCTATAAGCCTAATTAAATATTACCCCTCCTTAAACTTATAGTAGCCCTACCTTTAGACTATAGTATCTTTATTAGTAACTTTAACTAATACTACTTACTTTAAAACTATTATAGCTAAACCTTAATAAAGAGTAATATACTCCTTATAATAGTAATATAGTAGTGGCTTAAACTTATAATAC
The DNA here is from genome assembly GCA_000223055.1 of Claviceps fusiformis PRL 1980. Taxonomy (NCBI): domain Eukaryota; kingdom Fungi; phylum Ascomycota; class Sordariomycetes; order Hypocreales; family Clavicipitaceae; genus Claviceps; species Claviceps fusiformis. The sequence goes on from AFRA01001271.1 coordinate 6,896, forward strand.
TATAGGGTAAAGTAACCTAAAAAATATAAAGTAAAAGGGATAGCACTATTAACTATATATAGGTTACCTATAATATAGAAGTTAAATTTTTAAAAGGACTAAACCTTACTAAATCTAACTATATACTATAGTTAATCTATATTAGCGCTAGCTTAAGGCTAGGTAGTAACTACTCTCTTTATTTTAAGTAGCTATATATAGAAGATAATCTTATAATAGCTAAGGCAGCAATATAGTTTTACTATAACCTTACTAAACCCCTACTTTATACACTAATAAAAGTTAATAATTATATAAAATAGATAATAGCTAAGCTTTAAGCTATTATAAATTTAATAGTCCTAAGGAAACCCTAAAGTAGCCCTAGGCTAAATCTATAGTAAAACTACTATACTAAAGAAGCTATCTAAAATATAAAGAAAGCATTAAGGTAGTAGTAGACCTTTTATACTAAGGAGAACTAGTAGCTTACTACTAATATAGCCTAAATATAGAGCTAAGTTACTAGTAATAAATAATATAGTGCTTAGCGCTCTACTATTAAGGTAATAACTATATACTAAGGAAGCCTATAGAAGCTTAAGCGCTAGGCATAGCTCTATAGCAGGCTACTACTAGAATAATAGTAAATCCTAACCTTAATTTAAGGTAAGGGACTAGACGCTATAATTACTGAATTACACTAAGAGAAAGTAGCTACACTAGCTAACTATTTCTTCCCTTCCTCCTAGGCCTAGCTAGATAATATACTAGAAAACCTTAATAACTGCCTTAATACTACAATGTTCCTAATAAAGAACTACTTTAATACTAATAAAATCTATAGTATTATTAAAAGCCTAATAAGTTAGAAGGCGCCTAAACTTAACAAACTTTTAGCTAGCTACCTTAAAGTATATAGCAAGCCCCTAGCTAGAATCCTTGCCTACCTACTAAATATATACTGCTACATTAGCTACTACCTAGCTTTATTCTAAAAGGTAAAAGTAGTTATTCTTTATAAACTAAGTAAAACCCTAGTGGAATAATAAAGGGCAAAAGCTTAGCGCTTTATCTTACTTTTTAGTATTATTAAAAAGGTATTAAAAGTAGCAGTAGTAAGCTAGCTTACCCTTATAGCTAAGTTAAAAGGGGCATTACCTAACTTATAAATAAGTAATAAAGCAAATAAATTAATAGAAGTTATGCTAAGTATTTTAGTAGAATTAATATAGGCAGCGTAGCACTATAGCGGTATTGTATTGCTACTCTAGTTAAATATATTAGCAGCCTTTAACACTATTTATTATAAGTAGTTATCTTATACCTTTATTGCCACTAGTATTCCTATATAGATTACGGCATAGACCCGCTCCTTTACTACTAAATATATAGCTAGCCTCTTTTTTAATAATAAATTTATAAGCCCCCTACCTATAACTATAAAGGTGCTATAAAGGTTGCCTATCTTTCCTATTCTTTTCCTACTTTATATTGCCTTATTATATACTAAGCTTTAAGCAGTATAATCTATGCTTATTATAGGATTTTCTAATAATATAAATATACTAGTATATAGATAAATAGTAAAGAAGATATAGGACTGCCTTAAGGCTATATAGTTAATTTACTAAGAGTAGTCTAAGGAATTAGGCCTTAAGTTTAACCTAGAAAAGAGTAAACTTATATACTTTACTAAAAGGCATGCTATTATTATAATATTAGTCTAGCTTAACACTAATATAGTATAAGTAGTCTAATTTACCTACTTCCTTAGGGTATAGGTTTATTATAAACTTTATTAAAAGGTATACTAAAGCTAGGTTAAGTTAAAACTCCTATAGTAGTAGCTTGCTTTTATATTACTAGTGGCTTTAACTTAGGGATACTTACTATATAATGCATAGCTTCTATATATATAGGTTATTTAGAGTATTATTATATATAGTATAGGATTATATTATACCCTTACTAATATTAGTAGTAAAGCATAGGGTATAGCTAAGGTATTTATTTCTAAATAAACTAAGTGCCTAAGGATAGTAATTAGTGCCTTTAAGGCTACACTATATACCCTAATTAAAACTAAAGTAGCTATAGCTCTAATTAACCTCTACTTTAACTACTATTTACTATACTTTTATTAATAAATAAAGGCTAATAGGATAGCTAAGCGAATATATAGTATATACGCTATAATAGTAACTTAACTCTAATATAGACTAGCACGCTAGGGACATAGCTACCTACTATAGCAGGATAACTACTAAGTTTATATACTATTTCTAAACTAACCCTATAACTACCTACTAAAACTATCCCTAACTAAAACACTTACCTTAGAATAAAAGAACCACTAGCACTAGGAAAGAACTACTATATAGGCACGCTAAACTTATATTAACTATATAGCAGTAGAGCTTAACCCTAACTTTACCTCTACTGCTAAAGTTATTTACCTTTACTTAGGCCTTACTAAGTATAAATCTATAGCGCTTATATAAATATATATAGAATAAATTAGGCTTAATACCTTCCTTTTCCACTAATATATTTCTAAAGTAAATTTACTAATATATAGCTATTAGGCTAATAATAAGAACTACTATTATATCCTATTATCTTATAAGAATTTTAATTACCTCTGCTCTATTAACACTAGTATACACTTAGTATATAACTAATATAAAGTTAAGGAGGCGTTAGAATATAATAAGCTAGTAATTATACTTATAAAGCAGCTTATATTAATAGGGCATATCTCTTAATTCTAACTTACTAAAAGTCTTTAAGATTAATAGGCTAAAGATACTAAAAATTTAATAAGAAGTAGTACCTAGCATAGTATAGGCATAGAAACGCTAGGGAACTGTGTAGATATTATAGCTAGAATATATTATTATAATATATAACTTATATTCACTAATATATAAAAAACAGCAGCCTAAGAGATAATAAAAAATAGGCATAACGCTTCTATACTAGCCCTAGGCCTATACCCTATTGCCCCCCCCCTCCCCCCCCCCCTTCCCTCTCCCCCCCCCTCCTCCTTTAGGTTATTCTCTACCTTTACTACTATATAGCCTTATATAGCTACTATACTAAGCCTATAGACCTTCTATAGAATCTCTTCTAAGATATTATTTTACTCCTTTAGCATATTAATAATATAATAAGCCTATAGTAGTATCTTACTCTTAACTAAGGTTAAAGCTAAGATTATTATAATACTACTATTAGAAATAATGGAGGTAGGTGCTATAGAGCACAGCTTACTAAGGTAGTGGGCTTAGTGAGCGTGCACGTACAGATCCACTGCTCTGCAGAGCAGAGCACTGCAGCAAGCTATAGTCCACTATATCTTACGTAAAATAGAAGCTTTTGCGTTGCTTTTAGCACTATTTAATTCGCTGAAGAATTTGCAATAATAGTATCTAATAAATTATATCTAATATCTAACTTTACAGGTGTGCGCAGCTGGCAAGAGTGATTCTAACGGTCCGTACGGTCGGCGGCTATGAGGGGGTTTTTCACTTCCTTCCCTCACATACCCACTAACCTTATCGGTGGATCCTAGTCGCCAGCTAGGCTTTATGAGCCACTTTCTATTTTCCGCAAAATTCATTTATATAGGAAAACAAAAAAATAGACTCACGGCTATACAAATTAGCTGCCGACGTGCTTGCAATCGGTTGACTTAGTAAAAATCAACGCACAACACTAAAAAACCGATTTTTAGATATATACATAGAAAGAAAGCCTAGAATTTAGCAATAAAGAATCTAGTCCTAAGACTTTTCATAAATTCCTCCTTATTAAGAAAAACAGTAAAAACACATATTATAGGGTAGCCACCTTCCCTAACTAAGCAGCCGTTAGCTAGCTTAGTCACATCCTTTAATCCATTCCTCTATATCTTTACTAGTTGCCTTACAAATCCAACCCAAAGACTAGGCCTACCTTGCAGCTGTCAGTCCGACTGTGTAGCTATCAGAATAGGCAAAAAAGGTCGAAAAGTGAGGATTTGTGGGGACCCTGCAGCTGCGAGCCCACACACGTGACCTTTGGTCGGAATTCCGTGGTTGTGCCGCCCGCGCGCGCGCACGCTTGCCGGCTTGCACTAGCTTACAAAGCCCCCTATAAAGTGCTTCTATTAGCGCTATAATTATAGCACTAATAGTAAGGAATCCCCTATAAATAACCCTATTATTTTTAACACCCCCTCTAAAGAAGTATTAGGGATAGTTATTATAAGGGCGCTAAGGGCGAAAGCGAAAGAAAAAGTCGTATAAAATCCAGGAAAATTCCAAAACAAAAAAGGATTGTAGAATTATAGAGCCTAAAATCGGGGCTCTAGGGTAAGTGACTTTTTACTATAGTAAAGCATAGTATTTCGCAAAGGTAATGCTGTTAAAAGCAGGGACCTTATTCTTTCTTTGTTTTTGTGATTGTTTTCGATTTTCTAGGTGTTTTTGTGGTTGTTTTTATGCCTTTAGCTAGGCGTTGTTTTAGTGGCTTTAGCGAGAGTTGTGATTATTATAAGGAAAAAATCTCTTTATTTTAAAAGATTCCTATAAGCCACTAAAAGCTTCTGGAAAGTCTTAGAATAATAAGATAAGAAAACAGTAAGAGCCTTTACTTAAAGGAAAAGTGAATTTATAGATATCTTAGGGCTCTTAAGAAATATTTTTCTTATTATTTATTTTTTAAAGATATCTGCCTTTAGGAATTCCTTTAGGACTTAAGCTCTAAAATCTTATTTTCTTTAGAAATAAGAGCTTTATAGCAAAATTCTTTATAGAGGCTTGCTATATAAAAATCTATTTTTCTTAGATTTTTATCCTCTAGTTAAAAATTATCCAAAATTAGGAATAAAGTATTCCTAGGGCTAAGT